>SJYA01002265.1:91675-242886 GCA_006410615.1 Neotragus moschatus | reverse complement strand
ATGACTGTTGGGGGTGGGGGTGGGGCACTGTGGAGCGGGGCAGAAGTTACTGAGCTCCTGGAAACATCCCCTGGATTGGAAATGGAATGATCAGGAATGTTCAGCTGTTTGTGGGTCATTCTGACCTCCTCCCAGGACAGGTCACACATGTGCTTCTGCTGCACATGTCAACAGAAATTAGAGACCAGACACACCCCCACGCCTACCACGGGTTCTAGGCAAAGGTCCATTTCTGCTTGCTCACCCCCCTCCCCCACACACGTGCTCAATCTCTCTTTCTCCTCCTGTTCCTCCTTTTCCTTCTCCTTCTCTTCCTTTTCCCCCTTCTTCTCCTTCTCCTCCTCCGTCTCTCTCCTAGGTATGGAATACAAAGTCACTTAAATAACTCCTCTTATCAACTTGGCCCAGCTCAGTTCAGTCGCTCAGTCGTGTCCAGCGCTTTGCCACCCCGTGGACTGCAGCACGCCAGACGTGGCCCAAGGAGGTTGCAAAGCCCCAGATGATGAATCAAGGCACATGTTCCCAATTCCATCACCTGAGAAATGTATGGTTCAAACCAGGCAGAAAGTCTCAGAATCTAATTTCAAGGTCTCCCCGACAGCCATGGGTTTTAAGAGATCTGGGGGGTGCTTTGTCTTTCGATATTTTGAATTAAACTTCTCATCACTCTTTTATGTATTTCTTCATGTACAGGTTGTTAGATGTTAGTCTAGGTACTTCCTGATTGGTGTAGAAAGGAAAAACAAGAAGGAACAGACCTCTGGCATACTTTGATCTTGGACATCTCAAAGTGCCTATTAGAGATTGTTTAGTTGGCATGGCTGGGTCCAAAGACAGCCTGGGCCAAGATGACTTAAAGAAGATGTGAAGTGAACCTCAGAAATTCAGAATTTGAGTAATAGTTATCAGTCATTGAATATACTGTGTGCCAAGCACAGCTCCAGTAGACCATTGTATATTATTATTATAGATCATTTCACTCCATTCTCTCTACCAGCCTGTGAAGGCAGTACGATGACTCCTAGTGAGTTCAGACCCAGGCTGTGGATCATAATCATTCTCAGTTCTGTTTCTTCATTTCCCAGTTTTCTTTATAGCTGGAGGGAACGTGGCCCACTTTTGCCCAAAAGATCTGTCACAAGAGAGTCTGGGGAAAACCTTATTCTCCTAGAAAAAGGGGGCACAGGTGGTGCCTTCCCCGTCTTCTTCTTCTTTTTTTTCCCCCCTGTTTTAAATTTAGATGTGGTGGCTGGAGCTGTGGCAGCTCTTCTGTCAAAACATTGATTGAGCTGCTGAATCAGAGTATGTCACCGACTTCCCCCCGAATTCTTGTCGTGTAAGAAAAATGAATGCCTTTTAATTTAAGGCACCATGGCGAAATATTCTACGACTTGAAGCTGAGTGTATTGCTAACGGATAAAGGGATGTTCCCAACCCTTTCCCCTAAATGTGAAATGAAGTCCCAGTATTTACGAACTTGAACTGACCCAGTCCTCCTTCCCTCAAAGACTTTAAGACCTTTCATTCTGTGCCAGAATAAAAGGCTGCTGTACCCATCGAAAAGGTGATCATGCCAAGGAGTGAGGGGCAGAGATTTGCCATTCAGCATTTCAAAGAGAGTCCAAGAGCCTTGAAGTACATGATGTGGCTTCCACTCACAGACCACATGCTGTCTGTCTCTCATTGGCTTAACACACTATCCATATCCCCTGGAAGGATGAAAGGGCCACATTGATGCTGCCAGAACCCCAGACAGTGGTTCCAGGGAGTCTGGAGGCTTGAAACCCAGCACTTAAGGCTTCCACACTGCTCTTCTGGCTTGGAAATTTATGCCACAGCTTTGAAATCCTGGAATTCATTGAATGGTGATTTGTGACTGTAAGGGGTCCTTAGGCAGGAGAATTGCTTGCATCTTCGTGAAGATGGCAGACACTGATCTCAGCCTCCAAACTGTTAATATCCTCCATATCATCAACATACGCACACCCATCAGCGCTCAGGCTTGGACAGAGGAGGTCGTTGGGAGCAAGAGGGGCTAGGAAGGAAGACTTACCAGGAAATGTCTAGATGTTTTCTCCCCGAAAGGAAACCACCAAGTCATCAATTCCAAATGTTGAATACAGTGGAGCTTTCTCTAACAAAGAGGCTGACTTATATTCAGCCTTTCAAGCCTGACTCTTTATACATTTTCAGCATCTTTTCACTTAGTCCAAACCTATTTAAACTCAATTTTCTTAGCTATAAATATCTTGGTCCAAAATGTAATCCCGTCATCATAAGATACTTTATTTTCAGATTTGTGATTTCCCTTTGTTTTTTTTTTTCCCCCCAAGGCTTTAGTTGCTTTATATTTCACTGAAGATAATTCTTACATTGCACTTTTCCCAGGCTCCTTTAGCCATTCCATTTCTCTTTTATATTATTTTCGGAAATTTCCTGTCCTTTACAGTCATTAAAAAAAAAGTCTAATTTTTACATAGTCTTTACCATATGCTAGATGCTGTTATAATTGCTTTACATGTATTAATTCAATTCTCACCACACCATATGCTGCTGCTGCTGCTGCTAAGTCGCTTTAGTCATGTCCAACTCTGTGCGACCCCATAGGCGGCGGCCCACCAGGCTCCCCCGTCCCTGGGATTCTCCAGGCAAGAACACTGGAGTGGGTTGCCATTTCCTTCTCCAATGCATGAAAGTGAAAAGTGAAAGTGAAGTCGCTTAGTGGTGTCCAACTCTTAGCGACCCCATGGACTGCAGCCCACCGGACTTCTCTGTCCATGGGATTTTCCAGGCAAGAGTACTGGAGTGGGGTGCCACTGCCTTTTCCCCACACCATATGAGGTAAGTACAGTGACTGAGCCTTGTTTTACAGAAGAGGAAGCTGAAGCACAGAGACATTAATCAACTGACCCAATGACACACAGCAAGTAGGTAGCCAGGCCAAGAATCAAACTAGGCAGTCTTTTGCATTTCCAATATCCATTTTCCACTGGAACACCCTCTCTTCTCCACTACACTTCTTTGCCTGGCTCCTTCCTGCTTATTGCCCTCCCTCTGGAGACTCTTCCATGGCATTCCCACAATCTGATTCATATGCCCCAACTCTGTGTGTATATGACCATGTACCATAATAGCTGATTTACTAATCTATTTCCCAACCAGACTGTGAATTCTTCATACAATATACATTCATGTAAACCAAGTATTGAAAATACCATAAAGTATAAAGAAGAAAGCAAAAAAAAAAAAAAAGAAAGAAAGAAAGAAAGAAAAACCACTCCAGTCCTCAGTAGCATCTAGGCATCTCTCCTATTTTTTAAAAGAAATATTATATATACATATATATGATAGATAACATAAAATTTATCATTTTAAGTGTACAATTCAGTGACATTAAGTACATCAGTTTTCAGAACTTTTTCATCGTCCCAAACAGAAACTCTGTGCCTATTAAACACTAACTCTTACTTCCCCCAACTCCTGGCAGCCTCTGTTCTACTTCCTCTCTTTAGGAAGTTTTCTGTTCTGAGTGACTCGTATAAGCCAAATCATATAATATTTGTGCTTTTGGGCTTCACCTCTTTTACTAATTGTCATATTTTCAAGTTCTTCTATGTGGTGGCAGGTGTCAAAACTTCATTTTTTTTTTAAGGCTGGATAATATTTCACTGTAGGTACATGTTACATTTTGTTTATCTAGTCATCTGTTGATGGACACTTGAGTTGTTTCCACCTTTTGACTATTGTGAACAATGCTACTGTAAACATTGATGTACAAGTATCTACTGGGGCCTCTGTTTTCAGTTCTATCATGCATATACCTAGGAGTGGAGCTGCTTGAGTATATAGTAATTCTATGTTTAACTCTTGAAGGAACAACCAAACTCTTTTTTCACAATGGCTGCGCCATTTAACATTCTCACTATTGATGCATAGGAGCTCTGATTTCTCTGCATTTTTACCAACACTTGTTATTTTGTTTTCCTTTTGGTAATAGCCATCCTAGTAGGTGTGAAGTGGTATCTCACTGTGATTTTGATTTGTATTTCCCTTGACTAATGAAAAGACCTGATGCTGGGAAAGACTGAGGTCAGGAGGAGAAAAGGGCAACAGAGGATAAGATGGTTGGATGGCATCACTGACTCAGTGGACATGAGTCTGAGCAAGCTCCAGGAGATAGAATAGTGAAGGACAGGAAAGCCTGGTGTGATGCGGTCCATGAGGTCGAAAAGAGCTGGAAACAATTGAGCATATGGGAGCACGCACACAAGCATGAACTCTCTGAAGGCTCCAGGGAGGGTCCTTCCTGCTTCTTCCAGCTCTGGTGTTTCTTGGTTTATGGCTGCATTCCTCCAATATCTGCTTCTGTCTTCCCATGGCCTCTTCGGTGTGTATCAAATCTCCTTTCCTGTACTCTTCTGAGGACATGCTTATTGGATTTAGTGAAGTGAAGTCGCTCAGTTGTGTCCGACTCTTTGCAACCCCATGGACTGTAGCCTATCAGGCTCCTCCGTCCATGGGATTTTCCAGGCAAGAGTGCTGGAGTGGATTGCCATTTCCTTCTCCAGGGGATCTTCCTGACCCAGGAATTGAACCTGGTCTCCCGCATTACAGGCAGACACTTCTGAGCCTTAGAACCATCCCTAATCCAGGATGATCTTTCTTGATCCTTGTCTTGATTACATCTGTAAAGACTCTATTTCCAAATAAGGTCATAGTCACAGGTACCGTGGGCTAGGACTTGGACGTGTCTTTCAGGGGATGCAATTCAATCTGTAGCAGAGCTCCCCCAATCAAGATAAAGAACAATTGTATCAACGCTTTCCTCAGATTCCATTATTTCCCCTGATGGCTCAGATGGTAAAGGATCTGCCTGCAATGCAGGAGACCCGGGTTTGATCCTTGGGTAGAGAAGCTTCCCTGGAGAAGGGAATGGGCACTCACTCCAGTATTCTTGCCTCGGACATCCCATGGACAGAGGAGCCTGGCAGACTCTAGTCCATAGGGTTGCAAAGGGTTGGACACAACTGAGTGACTAACACACAAATAATCAGAATGGAGCCACAGTGCCACACTGCACTGGGTATTTGTTTTGGCACACGGGCTTTCTCTAGTTGCTGAGCATTGGGCTCTTTTGTGACATTCAGTCTCTCTAGTTGCCCCTCGGCACGTGGGATCTTAGTTCCCTGACCAAGGATCAAACCCACGTCTCCTGTATTGCAAGGCGGATTCTTAACTACTGGACCACCAGGGAAGTCCCCTCCTTACTGTTTTATAACCTGCCTCATCCATGTAATGCTGGACTCTACCCACCTTTTGCACGTCAATCCATTCAGATCAAAGTGCTCCATAAATAAATACATATTCATAGATATGAGTTTCTCGAATGACATGGTGTACTGAACCCTCAGGGTCTCGCTTATTGCCCAGTGTGTAGTAGGTGCCTGAGCTGTGTTTGTGGAGTGATTAAATGGAGGCATGACCTTCCAGAAAGCTGTGAGGGTGCTGCTTGGGGCAAGCCTGTGTTCTTAGCATTTCCGAGCCCCACCCCCGCATCCTTTCTAGGTGAGTCTGGCATTGTCCAGTCCCAGATCAGGTCACAATGACTTCCTTCCCTCGCCTTCCCTAGAAGTCTCCAAGAGACTTTGCAGCCGACTGCCTGGGAGATCAGAGGTGTTGTTTCTCCCCACTTTGGACGCTCCCCCGCCTTGACGGTTTTCATTCCAGAGAGGGCTAAGTCAACTCTCTCCAGGTTTTATAAGCTGATAGAACAGGGCTGTCAAATGCTTTTTATGGGAGAAGAAACGGGAAGATGGTTTGTTTTGCAGACAGCGGGTTATTGGGTAATTACATTTTTATAGAGCGGTTGTGGGACAAATCACGGGCCTGCTGTCTCCTTTGATGCTAAAAGGCAGACAGCCCCATAAAGATCAGAACAAGGGAAGGTGAAAGGGGTCAGGGACAGAGCTGCCCCTTGGGGATCAGCTTCTGCCTGGAAGCCCCCCAACCAGGTGCCCCTTGGGGAAATGACCTCCTTCTCTTAGGGGTTTTGGTTTGAGTCATATTCATCTCAAACTCTACCACCTAAAGGAAGGACAGAGAAAACATGGGAACCCTTGGGCAATCCCTGAGGGAACTATCACTATTCCTTCTCAGTCTTTTACATGCTCATTCACTCATGTAGTCACTCATTCATTCATTCACGCGCCCATTCGTTCTCATTCACTCATTCATTCACCTGTCATGCATTCTTTGCCTCATTCATTCTCTCATTCATCCACTCATTCATTCATTCTCTTAGTTATCTCTCATTCATTCATTCATTCTTTCATTTTCTCATTGAGGCATACATTCAAGGGTTTGCACACTTACCTAAGGTATACTCACATTTTTTCCCCTCCAGGGTCCATTTATTTATTCATCAAACAGATATTAATTGAGGGCCTACTATGTGTCAGGCACTATGGCCCTCATGGTGAGCACAGCAGAAGAAATGGAGAAGAGTGGCGATTAACAGTCACACCTGCATCAGGTGTGAAGTGCCTGCTGTCATAAGCATGGATGGTGTACATTGTGGAGACAGGGCAGGTACAGGAGAGCCCACTACACAGCATCTGAGTTGTCACAGTGATCAGAGGAGGCTTCCCTGGTGGACTGAGGCCTAAAAGATGAGGTGCTGGTGGTGGAGGTAGTGGGGTTAGTCAGGAGAGAATGTTGAGAATGTTCCAGAAAAAATGAGAAAAGTCTGCCTGGCTCTGTGGAAGGAGAGAGTGTGAAGCTTTCAAGATAGGTGAGCACCAGTGCGCGAGGCAACCTGGCTCTTGGAGAGGTCCCCTTCTGGATGCACTGTGGCCAGGAATTCCCTGTTCAGACCTTGTTTTGGCTCCATTTTACAGACAACTTCCCTTTGCAGAAACAAAGCGTGCTGTGGGGCTATCATTTTAGCCCCAGCCAGAAATTCAGAGGAAGCTATGTGGGGACAGGTCTGGTGGAGGCTCAGGCTGTGTACCCAGCCTGGTGGCCTGGAGAAGGCCTGTCTTTCTGCCCTGGGAGGTTCTAGGAAACCATTCATTGCACTTCCTTTTCCTGCGAGGTTTGAATCCAGGTTGAGGGCCGCTGTTTTTATTGGTCCCATCTGGAGACAAGTGTTTCAAATCAAGCTTTCTTCCCTGCTCTCTCTTAAAGATGCCTGCTCTCTTAGGGAGGGAAGGCTCAGACCCCCGTGCTGGTTTCCTGCTGCGGAGACAAGTACCTTAATAAATGTCTATTTATCTGGCTGGACCGCCCTTCTGTGTGTGTTGGTTTCCTGCTGAGACCTCCAGCCTGAGTCCAAAGGTGTCTTTCTTAAAGGGGTAGAAGAGAAGCAGGCCTTTTCCTATATATATATATATATATATATATAAAATAGGTTGGCCAAAAATGTCATTTGGGTTTAGTGCAACATTGTACTGACAAACCCAAATGAATTTGACCATCCTATTTTTTTTTCCCCCTGTGTATTTTTTATGAGCTGACCATGTTCCACTAGGAGGCTTTGCTCCAGGGAGGCCTCTCCCATCCCCCAGTGTCTCCCTCTCATTCTGTTAGCTGCAGGTCCTCCCAAGATCCCCTAGGCTGCTGGTTGGGAGTACCGGCTATACCTCTAGCCTTGGGGGCTGGAGACTAATGCAGCAGCAGCCCCAGGAAAGAAAGAAAGAAGGATTTGGAGTCTAAGAGATCAACACATCTGAGCTGTTGCTGGTGCTCAGAGGCCATTTTCCACCTGGGGTGGAGCCAGGTTAGAGGAACCATCTATGTCTCCCTGCTGAGGTCATGCACTGTCCCCCACGGTCTTGCTTTTGTGCAAGCTTTGCCCCTTTGCCTGAAACACCCTTCCCTCCCACCTCTTGGGAGAACTATTATTTACCAGGGGCCGCAAGGATGAGAGATCCTGTTCTAAGTGTCCAGGAAACAGAGGACACACCTGCCTCCATCAGGTTTATCTTTAAGGACAAGACACCAATGAACAGATATGTGGTGGTGACAAGTGCCAGGGAGAGAGAACCCAGCAGGATAAGGAGGCAGGGGGTCAGGAAGGATGGGCTCGAAATGGGCCACTGGTGCAAGATCCAAAGCGGGTATCATGGGAAGAGACCTTCTGGCAGAGGGAAAAAAGTGCCCAAGGGCATGCAGGCAGGGAGGAGCTGGGTGTGTTGGAGGCACCACCAGGAAGCTGGTTGACTGAGTTAAAGTGATGAGTGAGTTAGAGGATGAGACCAGAGAGGGAGATAACTGGCCCTTCACTGTAAGAATTTTGGCTTTTATTCCTAGTGAGATAGGAGCCTATGAAGGGGTTTGAGTGGAAGAGTGATGTGATCTGATATATGTTTTGAGAAGGCTCACTGGCTGCAGCAATTAACACGTCTGAGAGTATCTCATCTTCATAATTCTAGGAGGCAGTACTTTCATTGCTCCTATTTTATAGACACAGAGACGGAGGCACAGAGAGCTTAAGGAACTTGCTCCTACAGAGAATGAGGCAGAGCCAGGATTTGATCTCATTTCGTTTGGTGACAGAACCTGTGGTCAGGCACTGCTGCCTCCAGGAAGCCCCAGTGCATGCTCTGCAAAGCTGGGTGAGGAGCCCTGATGGACTTGATCTTGTCTGAGCCTCAATTTTCTCTACATTGGGTATGATAGATACCATCCTTGAGACTTCCCTGGTGGTCCAGTGGCTAAGACTCTGTGCTCCCAGTACAGAAGGTCTGGGTTCAATCCCTGGAACTAGATCCCACATGGTGCAACTAAAGATCCCACAAATCACAGCTAAGACTAGCGCAGCCAAATAAATAAATGAAAATGAATATTAAAAAGTATACATACATTACAATTTTAGGTAGACATTGCCGAGTTGCGTTTCCTAGAGACTGTATCAGTGTACACCATCCATCAGTAATGAATGAGACAGCTTATCAGCTCACAAGTTTGTCAATATGGTTAAATTATCAAACTTAACAAAAACATGCTGTGAGATCTTGTTATACATACTGCTTTTTGATTTAATATTGAATCACAAACATCTTCCTGTTTCAAAAAATATTTTTGAACAAAATAATTTTTGCTAATTATACAATGTCCCATTGCACAGGCATACCATAGTTTACTTAATCAGTTCCCTGTTGTCAGATATTTAGTTTTTTAAAAAACAAAGAAGATGAATAAATTTCACTGTTAAAGTCAAGAGTTTTGCTCTCAACAGACACTTTAAAAGGTTAAAGGGTGAAAGATACATTACCAACTGGGAGAAAATGCAATACACACAGCTCACAAAGAAGCATATTATCAAGCATATGTAAAGACATTTTTAGAAATTAATAAGTATAGCTCAATAACCCAATAGAAAAATGGGCGAAATACACAGATATTTCAAGTGAAGGACATACGTGGCTAATAAATACAGGAAGAGAGATTGTACAACAATTAATTGTCAGGCACATCAAGACCAGAATGAGATAGTATTTTACCCTCATCTGTTTGGTAAAATATTTTTGAAAATCTGACAAGTCAGGGTTAGAAAGGATGTGAGGTGCAGAGGGAATGCATATAGTGCAAGTGCTTTGGAAAACAGCTTCGTGTCATCATCTCACGATGAAAAGTCATAATCCTCTGATCTAGTAAGTTTTCTCCTGCAGGCATGTCCAAGAGAAATAAGAATGTTCTCAGCTACTATTTACAGTAATGGCTAGAAACAAGCTAAGTGCCCATGGGTGATAGAGCGGATGAAAGGCGTGAGGTGTTTTCAAACAATGAAATGTAATACAAGGGGCAAAAAAAAAAAAAAAAAAAGAAAAAATCAAGGATGTTGACAGCAATGACTTTGGCACCGGTGACGCCCGATCCGCCCATGTCCCCGTGCTTTGTATCTGCAGCACCACCAGCTAGAGCCCTCCTAGGTAGCCATTCCCGTTGCCGGGTGGAACTGCTATACTTAACGCGGATAACCAAGGAGGACCTGCTGTACAGCACAGGGAACTCTGTTTCATGTTATGTGGCACCTGGATGGGAGGGGAGTTTGGGGGAGAATGGACACATGTATGGTTAAGTCCCTGTGCTGTCGCTGAAATGATCACATTGTTAATTGGCTATATGCCAATATAAAATTTAAAAAATTTAATTAAGAAAAATAAAAAAGGAAATAACACCCCTGAGAGGGAGTGTTCTCAACCCTGGCCTGAAAATTAATGCCCCAGGTCCCTCGCAGCATGGGGGAGATAACTGATGTATGTGGAGCTCAAGTTTCTCCAGCAAGATTAAGTTCTGCACTGAGTTTAAGTAATTAAGAGATTAAATTATCCACAGTGTGGTTGGTTTGATCATTTGCGTCAAAAATGAGACAAAATTCGTATAACATAAATTACTCATTTTAAACTGAATGATTCAGTGGCCCAATCTCCTTTTAGTTCCAAAACATTCTCTTTATCTCCAAAGGAAATTCCTGTCTATTAAGATGTTGCACCCCATATAACGTGCTTTTCAAATTTTATTATTGCTGCACTGGATCTTAGTGGCAGCACTTGGGATCTTTTGTTGTAGCCTGTTTTACTCTTGGTTGTGGCATGTGGGATCTAGTTCCCTGACCAGGGATGGAACCTGGGTCCCCTGCATTGGGAGTGTGGAGTCTCAGTCACTGAACCACCAAGGAAGTTCCCCCATGTAATGTGCTTTTATTGGCTGTCTTTCCCTCTCCTATGGTCTGAATGTTTGTGTCCCTCTCCAGATTCCCAGATTGGATCTTATTGCCTCCACCCATAGGTGATGATGGTATGATGAAATGAGGCCCTTGGGTGGTGATGAGGTCAAGAGGGTGGAGCCCTCATTGATGAGATTCCTGCTCTTTCATTTCACAACCTGGATCACACTGGTTCCTTGATTTGGAAGCATAAAGAGGAAGACTCAAAAAATTACATGCTACCTAAGTCTCTGTGCATGTGTGTGTATGTGTGTGTGTGTGTGCGCACACACACGTGTGCTCAGTTGCTTCAGTCGTGTTCGACTCTTTGGGATCCCATGGACCAGATCCCATCCACCAGGCTCCTCTGTCTATGGGATTCTCCAGGCAAGAACACTGGAGTGGGTTGCCATGCCCTCCTCCAGAGGATCTTCCCAACCCAGGGATCGAACCTGAGTCTACTGTGTCTCCCGCATTGCAGGCAGATACTTTGCCACTAAGCTCCCGGGGAGGCCCTAAGTCTATGTCATGGCAGCCAGTGTTTCACCTGTATGACTGTATTGAATTCTGCAGTGTGTCCTCAGCCCTTCTCCCCTTTGTCTATGACTGTGGGTAAATCTTTAAACTACATTGTTTTCCTCCCACAGAGGTCATGTTTTCTCACCAATGTCTCTTCCTCCTCATCTTTAAAGCTCTTTGAAAAACATTTCCCTTTCTGCTTGCTTCTTTTTCCACTCCCTTGGCCAAGTCTATGTCCTTTGGCCTAAAGTTGCATTTTTGAAAAAAAAAAAAGATTAGTTGCTATAAAACATGTTGTTCATCGGTGACATAGATGAATGTTAGCGGCATTACTGTCCAGTGTATAATTTGACGACAGGGTTCTGGGAGATTCTGCATGGGGAGAAAACGTCTGCCTCTGACATTTGAAAATCCAGAGATGTAGCAATTTTAGAAAATTGAAAACATGAGTGGCAACAACAGAAGAAAATGAAAATTGCTCCATGATTTGGGCAGAGTGGTTTTTCTTCCTTGCCTCACTTCTGCTTGGAATGATTTCTTCTTTATGTGTCCTCTGGCAAACTTATTCTTCTGCCTTGACATGGAGACTAGGGCCTTTCCAGTGGCTGAAATGGTAAGGAAATTAGATACAACCGTATTTCTTTTTAAAAAATTATCCTGCTAAAATATACATACCATAAAATTGAACACTTTAACGAGTTTCAATATGTAGTTAAGTAACATGGAGTGCACTCACAATGTTGTCCAACCATCATCACCATCTGTCATCTCAAACTGTAACTCCATACTCTGAAAACACTAACTCCCCATTCCCCTCTCCCCCAGTCCCTGGCAGCCACCACCAGTCTCCATAAATTTGACTATTTGGGGTCATATGAGTGGGATTGTGCAATGTTTGTCCTTTGGTGTCTGGCTCGTTTCATTCAGCATAATGTCTTCAAGGTACATCCATGTGGCCGCATGCGGTGGGATTTCCTTCCTTTGAAAGGTTGAATAATGCTGCATGGTATGTATTAATAGATCCCACATTTTGTTCGTGTGTTTTCATCATCCGATGAGCATTTGGGTTGTTTCCACCTTGTGGCTATTATGAATAATGCTGGTGGAAACAAGGATGTACAAATATCTGTTCGAGTTCCTGTTTTCAATTCTTTTGGGTCTATATCTAGAGGTGGAATTGCTAGATCGTATGGTAATTTCATATTTAAACTCTTCTTTTACTTTTTGAATTGGCAGATACTTGCTTTACAATGTACAACAGTGTGAATCAGCCATACGTATATACACATACAGCGCCCTCCTATCAACCCCCCATTCCACCTCTCTAGCTTGTCACAGAGCACCAAGCTGAGCTCCATGGGCTATACAGCAACTTCCCACTAGCTAGCTATTTTACACAGGGTAGTGTTTATATGTATATCAATGCTACTCTCTCAGTTCATTCCACCCTCTCTTTCCCCTGGTGTGTTCACAAACCCATTCTCTATGTCTAGATTTAAATGGTAGTCTCCCTTTTTTTTTTTTTTTTTTAACGACGCCTTTACGGTGACATACAAACTGACATACGTTTGACCAAATATCTGGGTATCATAGTCTAGCCATGTTGACACATGAGATTAACCATGAGGCCATTGCAGTACTCCAGACAAGATGTGCCGAGAGTCTTAGCTAGCATACGGACAGGGAAAATGTAGAGGAGGGGATGAACAGAGTCACTGCTGAGGTGGGGACATCGATAGCACCGAGCAGGGGACACTCGTGAAGACCCGGTTTCTAGCATAAGTGCTGGGGCAGATAGTGGCAATATTTAGCAAGATGGGAAGAAAGAGGGGTCTAAGTGACTCCCAGGTCATTACTGAGCAGCTCCTATGCCTGAAGCGCTGCTCTGGGTTCTCAGCATGTGCAGCTCTGGAGGTCAGACATGGTCTCTCTGAGCTGAAATCAAGGTATCAGGGACTTCCCTGGTGGTCCAGTGGCTAAGACGCTGAGCTCCCAGTGCAGGGGACCTGGGTTCAATCCCTGGTCAGGGAACTGGATCCCACATGCTGCAACTAAGAATCTGAATGCTTCAACTAAAGATCCCGCATGCTGCAACAAAGACCTGGTGCAGCCGAATAAATAAATTAAAATAAATAAGTTTTGAAATAAATAAAATCAAGGTGTCAGCAGGGATGCAGTCCTTCTGGAAGCTCTAGGGAAGAATTCCTTTGCTTGCCTTCTCTAGTTGCCTGAGGCTGCCCTCATTCCTTAGCTCATGGCCCCTTCCATGTTCAAAGCAACACTGGCTGGTTGAGCCTTTGAGATCATATCACTTTGAAACTGACTCTTCTTCCTCCTTCTGCTCACCTCCCTTTACATCCTCTGATTACACTGGATAAGCCAGGGTGTGTTACCGTCAATTGGGCAACAGCCATAATTCTACCCACTACCCGAATCCCTCCTTGCCACAGAAACATAGCAGTCACAGGTCCCAGGAATTAAGATGTGGCCATCTTTAGGGATGCCTACCACACCTCATTAATTTCCTTATGGCTTCCCTGGTGGCTCAGACAGTAAAGAAACTTCCTTCAATGCAGGAGACCCAGATTCGATCCCTGGGTCAGGAAGATCTCCTGGAGAAGGGAATGGCAAACCACTCCAGTATTTTTTTCTGTAAAATTCCATGGACAGAGGAGCCTGGTGGGCTACAGTCCATGGGGTCGCAATGAGTTGGACACGACTGAGCAACTAACACTTTCACTTTCAAATAAATTTGCAGCCATGGTGTGTGCAGTAGGAACAGAGAAGGAGGGGAGGGGCAAGAGCCCATGGTGGGCAGACCTTCCTCCATCGATCATTCTAGAATGTTGGAGTTGTTTCCAAAGCCTCAGACTGGTCTTGAAGAGTTGATGTCTCTCCTGCTTCTCAGACCCCAGAAGGGATCTCCTTTAAAGAGGATGGGACACATGAACTGATGGGTGGTGTTAGTCACTCAGTCATGCCCGGCTCTTTCTGACCCCCATGGACCCCACCAGACTCCTCTGTCCATGGGGATTCTCCAGGCGAGAATACTGGAGTAAGTTGCCATGCCCTTCTTCAGGAGATCTTCCTGACCCAGGGACTGAACCCAGTTCTCCTGCATTGCAGGCAGATTCTCTATTGTCTGAGCCACCAGGGAAGCCCATATGAATTGATGGCTGGGGTTTATTTTTCCACCTGGTCCACCTGGTCCACCTGGTGCTGATAGATGAGCTTGGTACCTCTTTCGTGGGAGAAACTGGGATGCTGTCATATCACGGTGGTGTGAGGTCAGGGCTCCCTTCTCCGCACTACCCTCCTTAATTAAACAGTGGCTTAACTGCTGCCTGATTTGCATTTCTTCTCCTAGATTCTCCCTCCCTCACCCTCTGGTTCAAAACTCAGGAAAAAGAAGAGGATGCAGGGCATGGCATGCGTGATTAAATGCGTGGACTTCAGGTTAAGACATGACTGAGCTTTTAGCCCAGCCGTGCCACTGAAGAGCTGTGTGACCTTATGAGGTCACCTACCTTCAGCCCAGACTCCTCATCTGGCCTTTGGGAGTGGCAGGACCACCCACAGCCTGTCGGTAGCCATTTGACTTATGGTTGCCGGTGGGGGTTGGAGGGAGGAGAATGGGTGATGAGATAGGGAGTATGGGATCAGCATGCAGACACTGTTATAATTAAAATGGATAACCAACAAGGACCTACTGTGTAGCACAGGGAGCGCTGCTCAATGTTCTGAGGCAGCCTGGATGGGAGGGGAGTTTGGGGGAGAATGGACACATGTGTACGTATGGCTGAGTCCCTTTGCTGTCCACCTGAAACCATCACAACATTGCTAATCGGCTATATTCCAGTATAAAATAAAAAGCTAGAAAAAAAAGAGCTAGCCATTTGGAAAACCCTCTGCATGGTGAGTGCTGCATACAGTGGGCACTCAGTAAATGCTCAGTCTTGTGATTATTGCTCCTGTGTTTTTTAAATTACCTGCTTCACGCCCCAGCTCAAAGTTTACCTCCTCAGTCGGGGCTTCCTTCCAGGTGTCCCTACCCTGTTCTGGACATGACTGCACTCTGTGTTATTCCAGGGAGGTCTGTGCCCCGTGATTGCAGACTGGATGCTGTGTTTGACTTGTCTTAGTGCACTTTAAGGGCTTCCCAGGTAGAAGTGGTAAAGAATCTGCCTGCCAATTCAGGAGACAGAGGTTTGATCCGTGGGTCAGGAGAATCCCCTGGAGAAGGAAATGACCACCCATTCCAGTATTCTTGCCTGGGGAAGCCTGTGGACAGAGGAGCCCAGTGGGCTCCAGTCCACGGGGTTGCCGAGAGTTGTGCACGACCTAGTGCACATTAGAGAGGTGCCCAGGTTCCTCCATGCTCAGTGCCCCTCCTCTGCCCATCAGATGGCTCTGGGCTTTCTCTTTCCCAGAACTCACCACATTGCATTTTAATGGCCTCATCTTTGTCTGTCTCCCACGGACACTGGAGGCTCCTGTGGGCAGAGGCTGGGTCTGGTTTACTCACTGCTAAGACCATGATGCCTCTTCTGGTGTCCTGGGGCTGCTGTAACAAGTCACCACAAGCTGAAACACAGAGATGTGTTCTCTCATGACGCAGCAAGTCAGGGATCCAAGCCCAGGGCGTCCTCAAGGCTGATTCCCTCTGGTGGCCTCCGAGGAGGAGCCAGCCCGTTGCTTCTGTCCCAGCGTCGTGTCACCACTGATGCCTTGCCTTTCTTGGTTTGTGGCTGCATCACTCCAGTCCCTGCCTCCACTGTCCCGTGGCCTCATCCCTGGGTGTCTGTCTCCTCAAAAGGCAGCGGTCATCGGACTTAGGGCTCACCCCGATCCAGTATTCTTTCATCGTAACCTGATGACGTCTGCAAAGCCCCCAGTCCTTTTTTTTTTTTTTTTTTTTGCCACTGTGTGGCATGTGGGATCTTAGTTCCTCGACCAGGGATTGAACTCATGCCTCCTGGGGAGTGCAGAGTCTTACACACTGGACCTCCAGGGAAGAGAGCTTCCCCTCTTTCTAAATTAACTCACATTCGCAGGTGAATGGGGTTAGGATTTAGACATATCCTTTGGGGGACATAATTCAGCTCACAACAGTTCCAGCCACATCTATTCATCCTAAATATGTGATGAAGGGATGACTCTATGGAGAAATGAGTGAATTGATTCTGGGGGGATCCCTGTTTCTCTAGGAAATTTCAGACTGAAGTTGGTGCGAGGAAGTCGAGAATAGGAAAATAAAATGTATGGAAGTTTTTGGGTGAAATACACACCTACGTGCACAGTCTCTCTCTTGTATGCCCTTGTATGGGCAGCTCTGGGAGGAGGCTAGAAGTGGTGGCCTTTGGGTGGGACCCCAGGTGGTTATTCCACCCGCCCCCTCCCAACCTGTCCCCCAGGGCCACGCTGCGGTGGGGCCCAGGCACCATTTTATTAGTTGTGATCAACTGTGGTTAATTCCCTTAATCTAGACTTGCTTGCCCATAAAGCCCAGACCTCAGCTATTGGATTTCCTTGATCAAAGGGCCGTATGTGGGGGGCGCTGCCCAGGAGGGCTTGGCGAGCCTCGTAAACACGGCTGGCCCAGGACACAACACGCACCCTCCCGAAGATGGGCTGATCGATGTCTGGAGCAATCCCATGTGAAATATTACTGTTGCTTAAATGGTGCTTGTGGGATTTACGGCTGGGTATTAATCGGCCCTGCTTAATGCATTGACCTTTGCCCTCCAGCAATTCAGGGAATGGCACTGGTGGGGCCAGAAGCTAATTCTGTGGATTAAAGCAGAAAGAGCCCCCTGCATTTGGAAGTGTCAGGGACAGTTAAGGCACCGGCAGAATGTCTATGGCTTTCCTCATCACAGCAGCCAGCAGTGGGGGCTTCCTAGCAGGCTACGTGCTAGAAATGATGCTCTGTGCCATCGGTTTCTTTTTTTGGTTGGTTTACTTTCGGCTGTGCTGGGTTTTTCGTTGCTGCATGCTGACTTTTTTTCTAGTTGCGGCGAGGGAGGGCTCCTCTCTTGCTGCAGTGTGCAGGCTTCTCATTGCGGTCGCTTCTCTCGTTGCAGAGCATGGGCTGTGGAGTGCGTGACTGTGGCTCATGGGTTTAGTTGCCCCATGTGCCGTGCGGACCAGGAATCGAACCCGTGTCCCCTGCATGGGCAGGCGGATTCTTCACCCCTGGACCAGCAGGAAGGTCCCATTAATTTCTCTGTCTTGTTTAGCCCTATGATTATTTAACCCCTCTCCCCTTCTGCTCCAGGACTTTTCACATCTGTTTTCTCCCCCTGCCATCCCCTTCTTTCCATGCATCCTCAGTTCTAACCTTAGATGTCACTTCCTCCAAGCAGCCTTCCTGACCCTCAAGTCTTGTTTAGCTCATCATCAGGATCTCAAGATTGTTTCACAATTGTCATTGTGGTTTTTCTAGTCTGGCTTTTCCAACAACCTGTAAGTTGCTGGAAGGCAGGAGCTGAAATGTTACCCAGATTGCCTGCATACAGACCAAGCTCAGAGTAGACACTCCATAAGTATTTGGTACGTGAATGACTCAAAAGAGGCCTAGCAACAGTCAAGGGCACAGTTGACAGATTTTAGAGATGACATAGTTAAATTTGGTGTGTTAGTTAAGAGCAGGTGGAGCATGGAGGATTTTTAGGGCAGCAAAACTACTCTGTATGATCCTATCATAGTGGATACCTGTGATTATACATTTGTCCAAACCCACAGAGTGTCAACTGTGGACTTGGGTGATGATGGTGAGTCAGTGTATTTCATGGATTGTAACCAATGTCCCCCTCTGGTGGGGATGTTGGGAATGGGTGAGGCTGTGTATGTGAGGGAGTTAGGGGGGTTATATACGAAGCCTCTGTACCTTCTGCTCACTTTTGCTGTGAAAGTAACACATTATTGACCAGGGGATTTCTGCAGAAACTAACCCCTGTGGCGGGTGATTTGTTAAGTAAGTGAATATCGAAACGTCTCTGGTCAATGACATTCAGTAACAAAAGATGTATTAATATGTCTCTCGTCAACAAGTTGTCAAAACTGTTCTGAAAGGGCTTCCCTGGTGGCTCAGTGGTAAAGAATCCGCCTGTCAATGCAAGAGACACGGGTCTGATCCCTGGTCCAGAAAGTTCCCAAACACAGCAGAACAACTAAGCCTGTGTGCCACAACTACTGCTGGAGCCTGCATGCCCTGGAGCCTGTGCTCAGCAACAAGAGAAGCCAGCACAAGGAAATGCCAGCACAGTGAGAAACCCATGCACCACAATGCGAGAAAAGCCCACGCAGCAACAGAGACCCAGCACAGCCAGTACATAAACATTAAATTTTAAAAAAATATTAAAAAAGCTGTTCTAAAAATTGAAGTCTGCTAAAAAAAAGATCTATTGATCCAACACTAAATATCAGATCACATTTAATAATCTTAACCTCTCAGCCTAAAAAGATGGGCAGTCTAGCCACTCTGGGCTCATGTCCTGATTGCCAGCAAGACTGGTAGAAGGTGAGCAGGGACAGCACTTTCAGACGGGGCACGTGGCTCTAGTTAGCCACAGTCCCCACCACTCCGCTATAAGCACCTATATATTTATACTCAATGCCTTCTTTGCTGGTCTGTGTCCCTCACTTGATGTTGACCTAGAGGGAGAAGACGACGTAAGGAAGGGCACAGAATGCAGGGCAGTGCAGGCTTCCTGGGAGCAGAGCTGGCAGAGGGGGCTGACCTCATGGTGCCCATGCTCTCACTGTCTCCTTCTGCACGCTTGGGCTGGGCTCAGCTTGTCCTGTCCCAGGTAGAATGCCAGGAGAGGCTCCTCTGTGGTTCTACAGAGCTACAGGGAGCTGGACACGTGGGAGCTTTCTGTGGGGAGAGAGAAGGAGTTGCCGGGTTGAGAAGTATCTTGATCTAAGATGACAGTCGTGCAGGAGAATTTGCATCCAGGACAACCTGTGTTGTCCAATACAGCATTCACCAGCCATACGTGGCCATCAAGCAGTGTGGGTGGTCCGAACTGAGATGGGCTGTAAGTGCAATGCATGTGACTCATGAATGATATAACATGTAAAATCTCATTCTTCACTTGATTGCATGTTGAAATGATACTATTCCTCCTCTTTGTAGTCATAGAAAGCTTTTATTCATTTGTTGTTCAGTTGCTCAGTTGTGTCTGACTCTTTGTGACCTCATAAACTGCAGCACACCAGGCTTCCCTGTCCTTCACCATCTCCTGGGGTTTGCTCAAACTCATGTCCGTTGAGTCAGAAATGCCATCCAGCCATCTCATCCTCTGTTGCCCCCTTCTCCTCCTGCCTTCAATCTTCCCTAGTATCAGGGTCTTTTCCAATATGTCGACACTTCCCATTGGGTGACCAAAGTACTGGAGCTTCAGCTTTAGCATCATTCCTCCCAGTGAATACTCAGGGTTGATTTCCTTTAGGATTGACTGATTTGATCTCCTTGCTGTCTAAGAGACTCTCAAGAGTCTTCTCCAGCACCACAGTTTGAAAGCATCATTTCTTTGGTGCTTAGCCTTCTTTATGGTCCAACTCTCTCATCCATACATGACGACTGGAAAAACCATAGCTTTGAGTAGACAGACCTTTGTTGGCAAAGTGATGTCTGCTTTTTAATATACTGTTTAGGTTTGTCATAGATTTTCTTCTGAGGAGCAAGTGTTTTTTAATTTTGTGGCTGCAGTCACTGTCTGCAGTGATTTTGGAGCCCGAGAAAATAAAATCTGTCACCGTTAGCAATTTTTGCTTAACTAGGAGAAGGCAATGGCACCTCACTCCAGTACTCTTGCCTGGAAAATCCCATGGACAAAGGAGCCTGGTGGGCTGCAGTCCATAGGGTCACTGAGAGTCAGGCACAACCGAGTGACTTCACTTTCACTTTTCACTTTCATGCATTGGAGAAGGAAATGGCAACCCACTCCAGTGTTCTTGCCTGGAGAATCCCAGGGACAGAGGAGCCTGATGGGCTGCCATCTATGGGGTCGCACAGAGTTGGACACGACTGAAGAGACTTAGCAGCAGCAGCAGGTTATGGAGAAGTTGTTTTTTTTTTTTTTTAGATCATATTTATCATATCATTTCTTCAAAAAGTATTTGACTTCCTAGTATCGTCCAGGCAGTATTTAGATGGAGAGGACACAGCAGTACACAAGGCAAAGGCCCTCATCTCGGGGAATGTACCTTCTGATCTGGGGAGTCAGATGAGAAACAAAGGATAGTATCTGATTTTCCAAAAAGTTCGTTTGGGTTTCTCTGTAACATCTTGTGAAAAACCTGAAGAAACTTTCTGACCAACCCAATATTATAAAGTCAGTTAAGGTAGGATACTGGGTCTTCATAAGTAGGGTAGCCCTAGAAGACCTCTCTGATAAGGTGCCATTTGGGTGGAGATGTGGAGGAAGTGAGGAAAGTGAGACATGCAGATATTGGACTGGGTGTTCCAGGCAGAAGGATTTGCAAATGCAAAAAGTGCAAAGGCGCTGGGGTGGGCTGTGCTAGGCATATTCAGGGAACCACCAGGAGATCCGTAAGGCTGGAGCAGAGTGAGTGATGGGAAGGGGGAGGAAGACAAAGTCAGAGGTCGAGGGACCTGGTTACATAGTAGAAGCAGTAAGGACTCTGCGATCTATGCTGAGTGAGACAGGACCTATGGCAGGGATGTGCATAGAGGGACCTGATCCAACTTCAGTTCAATTCAGTTCAGTCGCTCAGTCGTGTCCAACTCTTTGCGACCCCATGAATCGCAGGACGCCAGGCCTCCCTGTCCATCACCAACTCCTGGAATTCACTCAGAGTTGCGTCCATCAAGTCAGTGATGTCATCCAGCCATCTCATCCTCTGTCGTCCCCTTCTCCTGCCCCCAATCCCTCCCAGCATCAAAGTCTTTTCCAATGAGTCAACTCTTCGCATGAGGTGGCCAAAGTACTGGAGCTTCAGCTTTAGCATCATTCCTTCCAAAGAAATCCCAGGGCTGATCTCCTTCAGAATGGACTGGTTGGATCTCCTTGCAGTCCAAGGAACTCTCAAGAGTCTTCTCCAACACCACAGTCCAAACGCATCAGTTCTTTGGTGCTCAGCCTTCTTCATAGTCCAACTCTCACATCCATACATGACCACTGGAAAAACCACAGCCTTGACTAGATGGACCTTAGTCAGCAAAGTAATGTCTCTTGCTTTTGAATATGCTATCTAGGTTGGTCATAACTTTTCTTCCAAGGAGTAAACGTCTTTTAATTTCATGGCTGCAATCACCATCTGCAGTGATTTTGGAGCCCCCAAATAAAGTTTGACACTGTTTCCACTGTTTCTCCATCTATTTGCCATGAAATGATGGGACCGGATGCCATGATCTTCGTTTTCTGAATGTTGAGCTTTAAGCCAACTTTTTCACTCTCCTCTTTCACTTTCATCAAGAGGCTTTTTAGTTCCTCTTCACTTTCTGCCATAAGGGTGGTGTCATCTGCATATCTGAGGTTATTGATATTTCTCACAGAAATCTTGATTTCAGCTTGTGCTTCTTCCAGCCCNCTCCTCTTTCACTTTCATCAAGAGGCTCTTTAGTTCTTCTTCACTTTCTGCCATAAAGGTGGTGTCATTTACATATCTGAGGTTATTGATATTTCTCTCAGCAATCTTGATTCCAGCTTGTGTTTCTTCCTTCATGTCCAGGTATAGAATAATTTTTTCTCTTTCAATTCAGAGACATAAAATAATAACTATCTTATTATACAATTGTAGTGGGACAGAATCTTGGAAAAAGGCAAGGAGGGAAATGGGAAGGGAAAGCTTCACTCTGCTTTATGAAGATCAGTTTTAGTTTTGAAAGACTAGTAGACTATGCGTGATTGATATCTTGGAACTAGAATCATGTGAAGGTTGATTCACTCATATGTCTAGTGCCTTGGTGGGGAAGACAGATNATCTTGGAAAAAGGCAAGGAGGGAAATGGGAAGGGAAAGCTTCACTCTGCTTTATGAAGATCAGTTTTAGTTTTGAAAGACTAGTAGACTATGCGTGATTGATATCTTGGAACTAGAATCATGTGAAGGTTGATTCACTCATATGTCTAGTGCCTTGGTGGGGAAGACAGATTAGAATTCCTGACCATATATAGCACACAGAGTCCAGCCTGGTGCTCTGTGATGATTTAGAGAGGTGAGAGAGTGAGAGGGGAGGGAGTCTCAAGAGGGAGGTGATATATGTGTAATTATGGCTGATTTGCGTTATTGTATGGCAGAAATCAACATACCATTGTAAAAAAATTTTCCTCCAGTTAAAAAATAAACGAATTGCTGATCGGAGCACCTGCAATGGCCTTTCTAAGTGGTCTTACTTTCTGACAACATAGTGACTTCAAGATACTTAATTGACTTCTTAGGTGGTGACCCAGCACTCCAAAATGAAGTGTTCCAGTGAACAGGGCAGAAATGCATGCACTTTCTGTCTTAACTTTGTAAGTTATATAGTATTTCCACAACACTGTTTTGGTTATAAGGAAATCACAAGTCTACCATGTTCAAGGGAAGAGACATAGACCCCACTTTTCACTGAAAAAAACATGATGATCACATTGTAAATAATCATGTAGGATGGAGGTATTGTGTGGCTATCTTTGAAAATCACAACCTGTCACAGGAAGCACACATATCTCTGGTCTCCTGAAGAGAGAAGCCCCATCATGTATAGTTCATGCTCTGTATTTTCTAAAACTGATCAAAATCTGTCTTATCAAACATACNGAAGAGACATAGACCCCACTTTTCACTGAAAAAAACATGATGATCACATTGTAAATAATCATGTAGGATGGGGGTATTGTGTGGCTATCTTTGAAAATCACAACCTGTCACAGGAAGCACACATATCTCTGGTATCCTGAAGAGAGAAGCCCCATCACGTATAGTTCATGCTCTGTATTTTCCAAAACTGATCAAAATCTGTCTTATCAAACATATCTCTTTATATTTCAATAGACTGAAAGTGTATAGACTACCTGACCAGAAAAAGTCAAATTAGAAATCAAAAACAGAGATTAAAAATTCCAAGAATTTAGAAATTTAAAACATACTATTCATCAAGTTTATTAGACATTACTTGAATGGTAATGAAAGTGCATATGTGTGTGTTACGTTGCTTCAGTTACGTCTCTTAGTGACCCTATGGACTGCAGACCACCAGGCTCTTCTGTTCAGGGGATTCTCCAGGGAAGAATCCTGAAGAAGGTTACCATGTTCTCCCCCAAGCGGATCTTCCTGACACAGGGATCAAACCCACATCCCCTGTGTCTCCTGCATTGTGGGTTGATTCTTTACCACTGAGCCACCAAGAAAGCCCCGTAATGAAGGTACGTCATGTCAAAAATACAAAAGGCAGTTCTTATAAGGAAATATTTGTATACTAGAAATATTCATATGCTAGAAAATACTCCAGATTTTTCTAGATACTGGCAAACAAACTCCAAAATGTAAATGGAAAGGCAAAATACCTAGAATTTAGAGTAGGAAAGGAAATCTTCCAAAGAACAAAAGTAGAGGATTTGTTAACCATAAAATTTCTTTCCAACCTGTAGCAATTTGTACAGTATGGTGTTTGTGTGAAGATAAATATTTCAATGGCAGGGAATTACAGATTCCAGAAACAGACCCACATGTATATAGTAACCTGATTTATGACAAAGCCACCTCCACAATTCAGTGGAGGAAACGATTGTCTTTTCAATAAATGGTGGTAGGTCAACTGAATATCCATATGGAAAAAAAATGGACCCTGACCCTATACAAACCATACACAAAAATTAATTCCAGATGTATTATAGAAATAAATGCAAAATCTGAAACAATAAAGCTTAAAAAGAAAACATAGGAGGAAATTTTCATGAACTTAGAGTTAATATTAAACAGTATAACATCATTAACAACAAAATTTTTTAATGTGCTTCATGAATATTTAGAACTTATTTTCATCAAATACACAATAAGAGGGGAAAGTCAAGTCATAGAGTTACTAAAGATATTTGCGATACATATATTCAACTAATGATTCATGCCAGATTATGTAATAGGTCTTACAAATCAAAACTAAAAGTATAAAAAAAGAACAAAATATGGAAAATGTCACTAATGTGCACTTTACAAAAGATATTCTAATGGTAATAATCACATGAAAAGTTGTTTAAAACATTAGTTATCAAGGAAATAGAAGCACAACCGCAATGTAATATCATGACAATATTATGAGAATTGCAACAGGATTTCAAATATCATGGAGGATGTGGAGCAATTGAAACCCTCAGAAATTTCTAATAAGAAAGTAAGTTGGTAATCCACATTGGAAAATGGTGTGGAGAGTATCTACTGTAGCTAAAAAATGTATTACCTTGTGATCTAGTAATTTCACAAGGGATAGCCTGAACAGAAATAAGTGCATGTGTTCATTCTATAGAGATAATAACAAAAAACTAGAAATAATTCAAATACACTTGAGGTGTACAACAGATAAATAAGTAATGGAGTATTCATATAATAGATATTTAAGAGCAATGGGGTGGGGAGTAAGAACTGAAGCTACATGCAGGACAATCATGAATCTTATAATATTTAGGAAAAGAGGCTAGACATGAAAAAGATATATTAATATACATGAAATTACAGAACATGAATGTAGAATAATAGAACTCAGAACTGTGTTCCTAAGGATGGTAGGTAATAACGGCCTTCTGAGATTAGAACCATTATGGGTCTTGATTTGTGTGGTGGTTAATCAAGTGTATACACTTTAAATGAGCTGTACTCTTAGCATTTGTTCACTTTATTCAATATAATAGGCATATATACTAGAAAACTTTTGCATGTGTTCATTAAGAGAACTATACTAGAATGTTCAAAGCAGCCTTAAATTTTTATCAACAGAAAAATAACTAAACTGTTACCTTTTTACATGTTCCATGAATACAAAAATAAATAAATTAGAGTTATGGATAACAAAAATTATACTTATGGACTCCAAGGATACAAGCATGATGGTTGTAGAAGAATACTTGTACTATAATACACTTGTGGTACCACTTACCTTATAAAAATTAGAACCATGCAATACACAATTACATACTCATATAGAAAAATTATAAAGCCATAAATAGTGATGAGATCAGATCAACATTTTGGAAAAGCTATTTTGTAGAAATTTAGATTATGGCTGGATAAGAGATATTACCAGAAGATAACAAGGGGAGAGGTATTGATTAAGAGGCTATTCCACTGGAAAAAGTTGATGAGAAGGAGATTAATAAGAACATATTCAATGGGAATGGAAAAAGAGGAAAGACATAAAATATTTCAACAGGAGATCAATAGAATCTGTTAATCCATTTGAAATGGGAGGCAAGAAAAGAGGTAATATATATTTATGAAATATATATGCTTTATATGCCCAGCCATTATGCCAGGTGTTTTACATAAGCTGTGACTTTTAATCCTGATAATAGCCATGTGTGATACACATATTTATTTCTATTTTACAAATGGAAAAAAAAGTGATTCTCTTGCAGGTTATTTAATTTGCCCAAGGTCAAACGGCAAGGAAATGGAGATACCCTATTTGAAGCCAGGTGTGTTTGATTCAAAGGTCATGCTCTTTTCATTTCAAAATGAATCCTAATTCATCACATAGCATTTGAACATTGTTGCCTTGGCAAATGGTGATGCCATTAATTGAAACAAGGAATTCAAAAAAGTAGCTTGTTCTATAATATACAGAAGGGGAATCTGATTATTAGATACATTTTAATTTTTCAAACTGAATGTAAGTTAAAAATAAGCCTTGATCTGTGCTATCTAATACTGTACAGTAGTCCCTGGTCACATGCGGTTATTTAAATTTACATTAATTAAAATTAAGGAAAATTAAAAATTTCAGCTCCTTTGTCACAGTAGCCACATTGCAAACATTTTGCAAGTTACATGTGGATAATGGCTGCCATATTGAATGCCAGAATTGTACACTTTCATCATAGCAGAAAAATGTATTGAATAATTCTGGGATCTGAGATGGCTGGATGACATCACCGACTCGATGGTCGTGAGTTTGAGTGAACTCTGGGAGATGGTGATGGACAGGGAGGCCTGGTGTGCTATGATTCATGGGGTGGCAAAGAGTCGGACACAACTGAGCGACTGAACTGAAATGAACTGAGCTGACAGTGCTCAAAGAGCTTGGATCCAGCAGTCATCATTATGTTACATTAGAATATATTACTATGAATACTAATGATTATAATAATATTTCCCATTTATTAATTAAAGCTTTTGTGTGCTCATCATCTCAATCATGTTCTACTCTTTGCAACCCCATACACTGTAACCCAGCAGGCTCCTCTGCCCTATAGTAATTCTCCAGGCAAGGATACTGGAGTAAACTTGGCATGCATCAATAATTTTGCATATACTATATTATTTGATCTTCACTGCAACTCTTTGAACTCAACACACAAATCATTATATATGAAGAATGTGAGAGAGACATAAGGTAACACATGCTTTTAAGAAAAGAATTTAGAAAGAATAGCCTATATAATCCATTTAAATAAATAGCTAAAAGAGAATACTGGATTTCCTTAGTGGATCAGTGGTATAAAACCCACCTACCAATGCAGGAGATGTGGGTTTGAACCTTGGGTCAGGAAGATCATCTGAATAAGAAAATAACAACCCAGTCCAGTATTTTTGTCTGGAGAAGTCCATGGACAGATAAGCCTGGCATACTATAGTCTATGGCATAAAAAATGAGTTGGACACTACTTTGCAACTAAAAAACAATAACAAAAGAGAATATTATAGATGAAGCTAAAGGAAAAATTGTTTTTTTCCAGGAGGACTGTTCCTCAAAGTTAAATATTGTACAGATATTAAGTATTCAAGTAGGCTCTAGATAGAGAAATTGTTGGATTTAGCATTGAGGAATCTCTATTGATGTAGAGAAGGTATTTCAGTAGAAATTTGAGTGAGCTTATAGGTCAAGAAGTTTTCCTATGAGTACAAAAGAGGAGTGGCTAAAGTAAAGGGAAGGTTGGAAGACAGTTGTTGCGTTTGTTTGGTGTTGTTGTTTAATGCATGGAAATCATAGAACATAGTTGTAGTTGGAAGAACACAGAGGTAGTGGACAATGAGAGTATTAACTATTCAAGACAGAAGTGATAATTAATGCTATACGACCTTGCGGGAAGTAAAAGCTGCAACAAGGGACCAGCTGGGTTTAGAACAGAATGTATCTGTCTTCCCATACGAAAGAAGGGGAAATGACAGATGAAAGTGTGAGTTCATTGAAAAGGAAATGGTTTCCTTTTTATGAATATTATTTTCACACAGGAACTGTCTTTCCATTATGTAGTCTCCTCTGAGAAATCTTCCCTGTTAACTCCCAAAACAACATTCACCCTTCTCCCTGGTTATTTCTATGGCATTCCAATACATCCAGTTGTATGGATAACACCCCAGTGACCCTCAATATGCCCAGCAATGTCTTATTTAAATGAAGGAATGAATGAGTTCTCATGGGGATGGAATGACCATCATTATTGTTGTCACTGCCGTGAAGGTAAAGCAGAGTTAGAGATTAATAATTAATATATTAGGTCTAATTAACCTTCCTAGATGTTGTTGTTCAAAGTACATGTGAAGGAGGGAGAAGATGGCGGAGGAATAGGACGNTCCTTTTCCTATTTGGAACCAGTCTATGACTTGCTATACCAAGTGTCATTTTATCCTCAGAAAAATATTGCAAGAGGGATTCTATTATTATCCCCATTTTGTTGAAAAACAAACAGGCTCAGAGAGATGAAGTACTGTGTCTTAGGCCCTCTTAGAAGCACCAGAAGGAGCATGATCATTTTTTCTCCTGCTTATCTCTGAGGCCCGTTTTCTCTCCACATCATTTGAGGTCTTCTCTGCTTTTATCTTGCCCTTTCCAGCTCACCTCTCTGATGTCTGGAACTGATCCACAAAAATGATGCATTGATTTCTCTTCTCTATATCTGTGCTAGGCAATTGTCTCAAGGTGTGGGGATAGTCTGTTCATCGGTTTCCCCTCTGTAGTTGATGGGCTTGTAAGAATTATAGACCTCAGTCTTGAAGACAGCCTCATGTTACTATTGTACCCATTTTATTTTTTTAAACACTGTTCTTGGTTTCCTTTTTTAATTTTTTGTTATAGATTTTTTTCTTTTTTTAACATGGACCATTTTTAAAGTCTTTACTGAGTTTGTTACAAGAATGCTTCTGTTTTATGTTTTGGTTTTTTGGCTGGGAGGCATGTGGGATCTTAGTTTCGCAAGCAGAGACTGAACTTGCACCCTCTGCATTGGAAGGCCAAGTCTTAAACACTGGACAACAAGGGAAGTCCTCTATCATACCCATTTTAAAGATAAGAAAACAGAGGCTTAGAGAGGAGAAATAAAATGGCTTGCCTGACATCACATCTGTTATTGGATTTTTGGGTCACCAAACTTGGTGGCTTAACACAACAGAAATTAATTCTTTAAATTCTGAAGGTGAAAAGTGCAAAGTCAAGGTGTCAGGAGAGTCACAGTTCCCTCTGTGGGCTGTGGGGAAGATCCTTCCTTGTCTCTTTGGTTTCTAGCAATGCCTGGCATTCTCTGAGTTGAAGACTCATCACACCTGCTTCCACCTCTGTCTTCAGCTGTCCTTCTCCTCTGGGTTCCTCTGTGTGTCTTCTCTTTTCTTTCCTGTATAAGGGCACCCTTCATTGGATAGATGGTTCACCCAGATTCAGGATGGTTTTATCTTGCGATCCTTACTTTAATTACCTTTACAATGATCCTTATTGCAAACAAAATTACATTCTGGGGTTCCAAGTAGACATAGATTTGGAGACACTGGTATTTAACCCAATACAACATCTCTGCCAAGTGCTGGAGCAGAGAATCACCACCAGATGGGACTAACTCCAAAGCCCATGCATTTAACTGACACATACTACAAGGATTGTTCCTTAGAAAACTCAGAGTGGTAGTGAACTTCCTTTACCAGAGACCTGGGACCTCTGGCTTGCTTTTGACTTCTCTTTTTTGCATGAAGTTGTCGGCGTCAAGCATAGATTCTTAATTGTTGAGCGAGAGAGAAGAAACTTGACTTTGCATTTAGGTTCATTCTTTCTCTGGTCTCCACCTTACACCCTGGTCCTGTCATTCACTAGGTACGTGTCTGAGCTGCTCCTGTCTGCACACCCTAACTTCCTTCATATCCCCAGCTGCCTCCTTCTTTCTTACTTCCTCTCCCAGCTGGAAACCATTATGGTGGCATTTTCAGCTAGAACAGAAGGGTGGTGAAGGGAAGTGCTGAGGTTACCTTTCGTGAGAGAGTTATATTTGTAACAAGGCAGTCGCTTGCCCAGAAGTGCAAAAGAGATCAGAGGACCTGCCATACTGTTCTCCATAGTGGTTGCACCACTTCACATCCCCGCCAACGGTGCACAAGGGTTCCCTTTCTCCACACCCTCACCAACACTTATCTCCTGTCTTTTTGATAGTAGCCGTCCTAACAGATGTGAGATAATGTCTTGTGGTTTGATTTGCATTTTCCTGGTAAGTGATGTTGAGCACCTTACCACATACTTGTTGGCCATTTGCACTTCTTGTTTGGGGAAATGTCGATTCCATTTCGTTGCCTGTTTCTTTAATCAGATAATGATGGTGATGTGTGTGTGTGTGTTTTTGTTTTGGGGTTGTATGTATTTCTTATATATTTTGGATACTAACCCCTTATCAGATAGATGGTTTGCAAATACTTTCTCCCGCTCCAAAATTTCAGTTATGCAAGATGAATATGTTCTGAAGACCTAACGTACCACCTGATGATTAGAATTGACAGGACTGTACTGTCTGCTTGAAATTTGCTAAGAGAATAAACCTGTAGATCTTGAGTATGCTCATCACGCAACACAAAAGTGAAAGAAATTAAAAACTAGGTGAGTAGAGTGATGGATATCTTAATTGCAGTGATTATTTCATAACATACACACATATCTATGGTGATTATTTCATAACATATCATGTATCTACACATCATATTTTACTCCTTAAATATATACAGTTTTTATGTGTCAATTATGCCTCAGTAAAGCTGGGAAACATGGAAATTAGATAGTCTAGGAATGAAAGGGAAATTTCTGCCAATGCTGTTTGCCTGGCTGGATTCATCAACGGTAAAAACATTCCACTTTAAGAGTTGGTGAAGGGGGACTTCCCTGGTGGTTCCGTGGTTAAGAATCTGTCTGACAATGCAGGGGACACTGGTTTGATCCCTGGTCCAGGAAGATCCCACATGCCAAGGGGTTCTAAGCCAGAGCACCACAGCTACTGAGACTGCACTCTAGAGCCTGGGAGCCTCGGCTGTAGAAGCCCACACACCCTAGAGCCCATGATCTGCAGCAAGAGAAGCCGCGGCAACAAGTCCATGCACCGCAGCTAGAGAGCAGCCCCCACTCGTCGCCACTGGAGAACACTCAAGTGCAGCACGGAGGACCCAGTGGCGTCAAGAATAAACTAAAAAAGAAATAAAGTTAACCCTCGAGAGTCCCTTGGNTAGAAGCCCACACACCCTAGAGCCCATGATCTGCAGCAAGAGAAGCCGCGGCAACAAGTCCATGCACCGCAGCTAGAGAGCAGCCCCCACTCGTCGCCACTGGAGAACACTCAAGTGCAGCACGGAGGACCCAGTGGCGTCAAGAATAAACTAAAAAAGAAATAAAGTTAACCCTCGAGAGTCCCTTGGACAGCAAGGAGATCAAACCAGTCAAGCCTAAAGGAAGTCAACCCTGAATATTCATTGGAAGGACTGATGCTGAAGCTCCAATACTTTGGCCACCTGACATGAAGAACCGACTCATTGGAAAAGACCCTGATGCTGGGAAAGATTGAGGGCAGGAGGAGAAGAGGATGACAGAGGATGAGATGGTTGGATGGTATCACCAACTCAATGGACATGAGCAAGCTCCGGGAGATGGTGAAGGACAAGGAAGCCTGGCCTGCTGCAGTCCATGGGGTTGCAAAGAGCTGGACATGACTGAGCTATTGAACAACAATGACAATATAAAAAAAGAGCTGGTGGGGGCTGTTGGAGGTGGGGGCAGGATAAATAGACCTGCAGCTGCCTTCTCATCCTGACAGATGCTCTCTACACTTGACTGGTCCCTGGTGGGGAAGTGGGACAAGGGCATGGATGAAGGAAAGGGAATGTTGGTAGGAGACACTGAGTTTTGATCCACAAGGAAAGTTTCCGTGTGCTCCATTCCCTCATTCACCCTGTCCAAGCATTTACTGAGCCTCTGGAAGGAACAGAGCCTGTAGACACCTTGATTTCTGCCTTCTGGCCTCTAGAACCGTGAGAGAATATCTAATTTCTGTTAAGTCACCCAGTTCGTGGTAATTTGTTTTGACAGCCCTGGGAGAGTATGACAGATTCTAAGACACAGACCCTTTTCCCATCCTCACTGGGAGCAGATTGACCCATGAAAGTTTAATAAGAATGTCAGTAGACATGTCAGTCCAGCCCTGAAGGAGCACAGAGAAACGATCGCAAAATCTTCCTAGAGGCTGGATGGGAAGGCTTCGTGGAGGAGGTGACTGTGCTGCATTCTCAAAGACTGAATTTTTTAAATAAGGAGGAAGGAAAAAGGTGATGTAGGCAGGCAGAGAGTGACCCTTTATGGAGGCACTGAGGTGATAAAGAGCTTGGGGATTTCATGACTGGTGAGCAAGGCACTTGAGGGGAAGGTGGGATTGTGGACAGGATTTTATTTGGGCTTGTAACATAAGTTGGATTTGATCTGAGTTCTGGAGAATCCTTTGAAGGGGTTTAGCACTTCAGGGGCAAGAAGGAGCCATAGAGCATTCTGGAGAAGAGAAGTGCATCAGTCTGAGCTTATGGTTGCCAGCAACAGCATCCACTTTAGCTAGTTTAGGCAGAAAAGGATTGTGTTGAAGATATGAGAAAGTTCACTGAACTTCCAGGACAGAAAATAAAGCTTAAAACCTGTACCATTTGGATTGTACTCCTGGGTTGCTACACTAGACCTGGGCAACTTGGCCCCACTAACACCACTGAAAACACCACCCCAAAGACAGCTGTCACTGGTCCCTCTAGAGGCCACAGTGTCAGAATGCATTCCAGGCCAACCCCTTTCAGCCCCATGGAAATCATACCTGAACACATCTGATTGAAAGGCTGGGCCACATGATCAGGTTCTAGCTGCAAGGGAAGCTGGGGAAGTGAGTTTTGGGCTCCACCTCTAGGAGACTGACTTCATAAAGTGAGTGTGCCTTTTCTGTTTGTTTGTTTGTTTCCGTTAGTCCTTCCAGATCCACATTCTCTTCCTGGGAAGCTGTTCCAACTGGACTGTATCAGTAGGCTTACCTGCATTCTGGACTGAATTCAGCTGTTGGGAGTAACCAGCATGAGGTGTGTGTTGGTTTTGGAGAGGTGGAGTTCAGAGTGTTTATAACCCAGGCTCCTCCTGCCAGGTTGATCATGGCCCTCCACCAATACACTGTTCTTAATCAAGGCTGCCTCATCGACAGTTTTCTTTCAGGTTATAGTAACCATTTGCCCCCTTCCCTCTTGAGAACCAGGGTAGTAATGGTTCCCAGCTGTGGTCAGCCCCTGGGTACTACATTGTCTCTCATAGATTCGCCCTGATCTGCTAAACCTTTGTAAATAACCCTCTCAGCAGCTTAGGTGGAGGGGGTCATCTCTGTCTTTCCAGGACTCTGACATACAATAAAGGTCACTCCCCAAATGATCCTGAGCAAAGAGGCAGACGAGATAGTCTACCCCGGCCATCTGTTTAGAGTATGGATTTATATTGTAGATTTTTCTCCCTTTAGAATCTTAGAATCTTTTCTTGTATCTACCCCCTTAGTAGCCCAGAAATAAAGGAGAAAAAAAACATCAGTGAGGAAGAGGAACAGGAGCATGTGAAAGGCCAAGCAAAGGGTCTTCAGAGTCAAGGATAAATTGAAGGTTGACGGATTCACAAACTTTTACACACACTTGGCCCAGACTTGATAGCTCTTGGAAAAAGAGGGTCGACTCTTGTCTTGTATTCTTGGCTGCTGCTGCTGCTGCTGCTAAATCGCTTCAGTCATGTCCGACGCTGTGAGACCCCAAAGACGGCAGCCCACCAGGCTCCCCCATCCCTGGGAGTCTCCAGGCAAGAACACTGGAGTGGGTTGCCATTTCCTTCTCCAATGCATGAAAGTGAAAAGTGAAAGTGAAGCCTCTCAGTCATGTCTGACTCTTAGCGACCCCATGGACTGCAGCCTACCAGGCTCCTCCGTCCATGGGATTTTCCAGGCAAGAGTACTGGACTGGGTTGCCATTGCCTTCTCCGTATTCTTGGCTAACCTCTCTGAATTAGTGTGAAGCTATGGTGAAGAATCAGGTTCAGTAATCAACAGAATCTGAGTTGGAAACCCAGCCCTCTAGTTTACTGGCTGGGCAACCTTAGGCATGTGACTTACTGGTTCTGAGGCTCAACTTTTTAATCTGTATCAAGTGAATATTCACATCAGGCTAAGTGTGGGTATTCGGCGACCTGGTGAAGAGAATGCTCAGAACAACGCCTGGTGCATACAACAGTGCTCCAAAAAAAAAAAAAGAAAAGTTGGCTGTGGCTAATTATCATCTCCATGCCTTACACATCTCTTACCCAAGACATCCTTAGCGTTTCAAGTGTGCCTGAGGCGGTGACTCACGCTGTTTCTCTCACCCCAGTAGGGCAGCTGGCCCGAGTTCCCGGTACTCTGTGTCCCTGTACTCTGAGCCCATCACGAGCCGGTGCCACCCATGCTGGCCTCCCCGAGAAGCATGCAGCTTTTTCTCTGCTTGTTTGTTCTTTCCTATTTGCTGAGGGTTGATGTCATTCATTTCATGCTGGCTCCCAGACATCAAGGTCCGCGTCTCCGTAACCTGTTTTGTATTTATACCGCAAGGATGCTTAATAGTGTTGGGTGGTGCTGATATATTACAAATGACAGCTGAGTCAAGAATGCTCTCCCACTGGCTCCAATCAGCCAAAAAAAAAAAAGAGTTTGACTTGTCATTCTTACCACAAACAGATGTTCAGCACATAATAGAGGCTAGGTGGGAGGGATGTCATGATGATTAGGCTAGGTCTCTATCTTATTTGCTTATTTGCCTCATCGGAGCTTTCTGAGGTCAGCGACCATGTTTGATCACAGTCACAAAGTCTAGAGTCTGACACACAATGGCTGATAAATATGTATGTTCTTTTTAAAAATTAATTTATTTTACTTTACAATATTGTATTGGTTTTGCCATTTGTCTATTGTTAATTTGAGAATGATTTTTGAAAGACCTACTGCATATGAGGCTCTGTGCAAGACTTTGGAAGACAACAGTGGATCAAAATAGGCAGTCTTTTAGGAGGGTGACAAATGTATAAATGAGTAATGAAGTTTGCAATGACAAGTCTTGGAGTAGGCATGAAATGGGACTCCGGAGAACAATTGACCAGCTCTGCTTGGAGCTTGCAAAGTACAGGAGTATTTGAGTTGGGTCTTGATGGAGGAGTAGGAGTCCACCGGGTGAAGAACGGTGACAAACGTCTTCTGACAGAGGGAGCAACGTGCAAAATCAGAGAGCTGAGAGAGCACCTGGTATTTTAAGGAATAGGGAATGACTTGTTATGGCCGGAGCTCAAAGGAATGAATCTGGAAAGATTATTTGAAGGCAAATCAGCTAAGGATTGATATAGAATGCCTTAATCAGATTTGTGTCTTCTGAAGCCTGTTATGGAGGTGGAGTGGAGGATTGACAGGGAGTGCTAAACAGATCCTTCTCTGATCCTCTTGGTGGATTTGAAAAAATAAAAAAAAGGTCATGATTTGTAGCTTTGACCCTTTCCAGGTAAATATCTCACCATGGCTAATTCTGACGGCCAATGTTATGTTGACAAATGCAGGGTTGGGAAGAGATGGATGCCCTCTTGGGGAGCATTGTGGGAAATGCCAGAGCCAAATAACTTTATTACGTCCCTTACAGAGCCTTTGTAGGGCTCCATAGGGACCATGTGTGGGAAAGAGCTTTTGAAATTGTGAAAAGGTAACCTGACTGTGAAGTGGTGACATCTACGGAATATCCCAGGGTTCAGTCCACTCTTTCCCCCCAGCACTACACTAGCACTACCTAGAGTTTCTCTCTGCAGGTATTTATTCCTTTCAGCCACAAGGTTTTGGTGGGAGGGGTTCTCTGATGGCTCAAATGGTAAAGAATCTGCCTGCAATACGTGAGATGCAGGAGGCACAAGTTCAGTCCCTGGGTCAGGAAGATCCCCTGGAAAGGTAAATGGCAACCTGCTCCAGTATTCTTGCCTGAGAAATCCCACGGACAGAGGAGCTTGGTGGGCTACAAAGAGTCAGATATGACTGTGTGACTGAGCACAGGTGGGATGGCCCTGACACCCAGCTCCCAGGTCCACCTTGCACAAGCAATGAGCAGATCTCTACCCAGACTGTAGTCATTGGCTCAGGGTTGAATATCTAACCAATCAGAGCATGTGAAGTGCGGGAAGTCATCTGATTGTGTTTCTGATGATTAGGGTTCCTTTCCCTTCTGCAGGGATGCTCTTACTTCCTCAGAATGAGCCATTGGCAACCATGCTTTTTGAGCATCACAGGGTCTTGCTCAGAAGTCCAGCACAGAACTAACACCATCTTAAGCTGTCACTTTCCAAGACAGAATGGAAAGATGGAGAGCAGCTGGGTGCTTTATTAATTCCTGGGTCCTTGTTTTAATTTGCCTGACTTGACATGGAATTTTTGGTTAGGTGGAACAATACATCCCTCATCTCATTTAAAAAAGTCATTTATGTAAAAACGTTTATTGGAGTACAGTTGCTTTGCAATGTTGTGTTACTTTCTACTGCACAGCAAAGTGCATCAGCTTTATGTATACACATATCACCTCATTTTTGGGTTTCCTTCCTATTTAGGTCACCACAGAGCACTGAGTAGAGTTCCCCATGCTACACAGTAGGTTCTCATTAGTTATCAGTTTTATCAGTTCAGTTCAGTCGCTCAGTCGTGTCTGACTCTTTGCAACCCCATGAATTGCAGCATGCCAGGCCTCCCTGTCCATCACCAACTCCTGGAGCTCACTCAAACTCATGTCCATCGAGTCGGTGATGCCATCCAGCCATCTCATCCTCTGTCGTCCCCTTCTCCTGCCCCCAATCTCTTCCAGCTTCAGTCTTTTCCAATGAGTCAACTCTTTGCATGAGATGGCCAAAGTACTGGAGTTTCAGCTTTAGCACCAGTCCTTCCAAAGAACACCCAGGAGTGATTTCCTTTAGAATGGGCTGGTTGGATCTCTTTGCAGTCCAAGGGACTCTCAAGAGTCTTCTCCAACACCACAGTTCAAAAGCATCAATTCTTCGGCGCTCAGCTTTCTTCACAGTCCAGCTCTCACATCCATACATGACCGCAGGAAAAATGATGGACCTTTGTTGGCAAAGTAATATCTCTGCTTTTGAATATGCTGTCTAGGTTGGTCATAACTTTCCTTCCAAAGAGTAAGCATCTTTTAATTTCATGGCTGCATTCACCATCTGCAGTGATTCTGGAGCCCAAAAAAACAAAGTCTGACACTGTTTCCACTGTTTTCCCATCTATCTGGCATGAAGTGATGGGGCCAGATGCCATGATCTTTGTTTTCTGAATGTTGAGCTTTAAACCAGCTTTTTCACTCTGCTCTTTCAGTTTCATCAAGAGGCTTTTTTAGTTCCTCTTCACTTTCTGCCATAAGGGTGGTGTCATCTGCATATCTGAGGTTATTGATATTTCTCCTGGCAATCCTGATTCCAGCTTGTGCTTCTTCCAGCCCAGTGTTTCTCATGATGTACTCTGCATATGTTAAATAAGCAGTATCAATAGTGTATGTATGTCAATCCCAACGGAGAAGGCAATGGCACCCCACTCCAGTACTCTTGCCTGGAAAATCCTATGGACAGAGGAGCCTGGTAGACTGTAGTCCATGGGGTCGCTAAGAGTCAAACACGACTGAGTGACTTCGCTTTCAATTTTCACTTTCATGCACTGGAGAAGGAAATGGCAACCCACTCCAGTGTACTTGCCTGGAGAATCCCAGGGGCGGGGGAGCCTGGTGGGCTGCCGTCTATGGGGTCAGAGAGAGGCGGACACGACTGAAGTGACTTAGCAGCAGCAGCAGTCAATCCCAACCTTCCTCACCCCTTTCTGGTGGAGCTAGAGTTGTGTTTCTCTTCTTTCTAGAGGATGATCTGATTCTGTTACTGGCACTCACCATCACCATCACGACTCAGTTTATGAAATGACCAATCCTGAATGCATAGTCTATTAATAAGGCAGATCTAATGACTATAGCCTCAAGGAAGTTTCAGTTTGTACAAAATCCACCCCATTACTGGGTAGACGGGGCTACCAATCCCCTCCAGTGGGATTCTACAAGACATGGCCTGGGTTTCAACTTCATTATTATTATACAAATATGTATTACCATCTACTATGTATTAGGCTCTGTTCTAGGGATTGCAGATACAGCGTAAACAAAGAATCAAAATCTGCCTTCATGAAGTAAACATACTTTCCCAACTGTTTGCTCTTTGGGACTTCAGATGACAACCATCTGAGGTGTGCAGGGGAGATCAGATTACCTTCTCTTACAGGAGAGGAAAACCATAGATTATAGACACAAGAGTATCTGAAAAATATTATATCTGAGAATGAATTGCAGATCTAAGCTCTGGAATGTGACATGTGGAGAAGGCCACATGATCTGAGTGACCACTGGTAGAAGGAAGATGAAAGACACTTGAAACATATTTGACCTCAGTTCACAGGCTCGTGGCTCAGTGGTAAAGAATCCACTTGCCAATGCAGGAGATGTGGGTTTGACCCCTAGGTTGGGAAGATCCCCTGGAGAAAGAAATGGCAATCCACTTCAGTACTCTTGCCTGGAGAATCCCATGGACAGAGGCGCCTGGTGGCCTACAGTCCATGGGGTCACAAAGAGACAGAAATGACCAAGCATATATGGCCTCACAGCCTGGAGCCCATGGTTAGAATCTAGAGGCTGAAGTCTATATTATCTCTGTTGATTGTGTTCAACTCACTGATCTGAAAACATAGGCATACCTGATTGTCCTTACCATCTACTGAATTTTGGGATATTTTGTTATGTGGCGTTGCTGTGGCATGGCTACTAACACAGATGACTTAGGTTACTTGAGCAACAGTTTGCCTACGCAGCACTATTAGTTCAGTGGCCCCTATATGTTGTATTTGATAAATCAGCCAACTCTGCCAACTTTGCAAGTCAAATCCCATGCTGATTTGACTCTCTTATTTCTTTTCCTGATATCTTCTGTACTCCATGGTGGATGGGGTTTGTGAACTATCATTGGAAACAAGACCTATGGGATACTGAATTAGAAAATCAGAAAGTCTTTCCCTCCAACACTTTTCACCCACCTCCCTGCTGCCCATTAAGCCATGCAATTCAGAATACCTCTGAACAACTCAAAATGTATTTAGGGGAAGGACCCATGGAGGGTGCCATGTGGAAGAAGTTACTCACCCAATGTTAATGACGTCACTGAAATGGAGGATGACAGAAGCCCGCCAAACCAGCGAAGGACATTTCCTCTAGGAAACAGCGAGCCCTGATGTATTGAGTGTTTGGCTGTGTTCGTCACGAACACAACTTCGCTTTTCTTTTTATGAAAGCAATAAGCATTTATAAAATTCCAGCCCTTCCACCCTTCACCTAACTTATGAGCCCTTTAGCTATAACCTTCTTATGACCCGCAGCTTATATGGACCCAAGTCATTTAAAACTCAATCCAAAGCAAAACACGTTTCAGTTGGGGTAAAATTAATTCCCTCTCTCTTCATTGGCCTAAGACCTCATGGGGGAATCTGTGGCTTAAGGGGGGCTGGGGGGAAAAAAGCAAAGAAGGAGAGTTTTGTGAATAGAAAGGAGGCTTCTAACAGGAAAGATATTTATAAAGCTGCATTTGGGTACCGTTCAGTTTGGAAAGGATTTTTTATAATGGCAATATATAAATCTTTGCATGGTCTCATAAATCATAGCTTCATGCCCGGCCAATCAGAGCCACAAAAACCTGGCGCTTTGGAACACTCAGATCGTTACTAGAAAGATCCGGTGTGGCTCCTTGGAAGTGGAATCGGAAAATCTGGCTACATTTGGGGGTGTGCAGAATGTCTTGAATTACTTCTCAAACATTTTAGATTTGATAAAACCCAAGACACGGCTTTTCCAGCCCCATTTCCCTTCTCCCCCACCTCCGATAATTATTAAACCCATGTGTACATCAAGAGAAGCTTAATCCATGTGTTTCTGATTCATTTACACTTAACTCATCAAAATATTGTTTTTTAAAGGGCTGTTTGTTGTCCAAAAAGCTTTTCCCCCTAAGCTTGAAAGCCTTAATGTCGCAGAAGCAGGAAACTGCTTTTTGCCAAGAGTAAATGGGTGAGAAGTCCAAGGGACCAGGGTTTTTGAAGTATGTGCAATGAATGTTCAAAACAGGTTTTGAACAGAGCCAAATCTGTCTTTGTATCTCTGAGCCCTCTTGGGACAGCCACAGGGCGGAAGTTTCAAGGAACATCATCTCTTCCCAAGCTGTATGAAATTGCATTCCAAGGGAGAAGCATGGCCAAACCAACCAGAAATACAAAACGCGGGGATGAAAGGAGCCCAGGGCCCATGGCCTTGTGAGATGTGGGAGAGCATTGCCTTAAAAGTTAGTAAAAGCAACACGGGTTTTGTCACTGAAAAATCATTCTTATGCTTCTTTTGGTGTTTCCTGCCTGAAAGACTAATGTTATCGTGTTATTGACCTGCTCTGGGCAAGTTGTACATTTTCCATGTGCATTAACTTGCTGGACACCCTGAGGAAGGAGGTAATGTTATTATTCCCATTTTACAGAGGGGAAGACTGAGTCATGGACTGAGAGCATTCCTCTGGGAAGGAGTAGAGGTGGGATTCACACCTAGTGGGTCTGCCTCTGAAACCTGAGCCTGTAAACCCCATACAGCACTGTTTGTGACTAGTTTGTAACTGGTTCGTTCATTGAACAAATATGGGTGGAGGTCGTAATATGTGCTGATCACCAGGAATGATATATAAAGGAAGTGGTGTGGTCCCTACACCATGGGACTTAAGCTGGTGGTGGGAGATAAACATGAAACAAATCATCAGTTTGAGCTTTAAAGTGCTACAGAGGGAAGGCACATGTGCAGTGACTATGAGGGTGGAGGAGCTACATAGTTTGGGGAATCAGAGAAGACGGATTCCCTCCTAATGTCTTAAAATGTGCATTTTACATGGAACAGGGCGTACAATGAGTATAAGGGTAGAGGTGGGGCAGCTAATTAGCCTGGGTAATCAGAGAAGACTGTCTTCTGTCATTTAAAATGTCTCTAAGTGACGTTTAAAACATATTTTATTTATTCATTTATGTGGCTGGGCCAGGTCTTGGCTGCAGTATGCAGGATCCAGTGCCCTGACCGGGGACTGAACCCATGTCCCTGCATTGGAAGACGGATTCTTCAACACTGGATCTCCAGGAAAGTCCTTTAATTGCTCCTGGGACTTAAAAGGCCGCTTTCAAGTCATTCCCTCCCCCCTTACCCCTAGGCAACATGTGCCTGAGGAAGAAGGGTAGACTAGGATTCAGTTCAGTCGGTTCAGTCGCTCAGTCGTGTCTGGCTCTTTGTGACCCCATGGACTGTAGCACGCCAGGCTTCCCTGTCCATCACCAACTCCTGGAGCCTACTCAGACTCATGTCCATCGAGTTGGTGATGCCATCCAACCATCTCGTCCTCTGTCGTCCCTTTCTCCTCCCACCTTCAATCTTCCCCAGCATCAGGATCTTTCCAATGAGTCAGTTTTTCACATCAGGTGACCAAAGTATTGGAGTTTCAGCTTTAGCATCAGTCCTTCCAGTGAATATTCAGGACTGATTTCCTTTAGGACTGACTGGTTGGATCGCCTTGCAGTCCAAGGGACTCTCAAGGGTCTTCTCTGTAACACCAGTTTAAAAGCATCAATTCTTTGGCACTCAGCTTTCTTTGTAGTTCAACTCTCACCTCCATACATGACTCCTGGAAAAACCATAGATTTGACTAGACGGACCTTTGTTGGCAAAGTAATGTCTCTGCTTTTTAATATACTGTCTAGTTTGGAAGCTTTTTCTTCCAAGGAGCAAGCATCTTTTAATTTCATGGCTGCAGTTACCATCTGCAGTGATTTTGGAGCCCAAAAAATAAAGTCTCTCACTGTTTCCATTGTTTCCCTATCTATTTACCATGAAATGATGGGACCGGATACCATGAGCTTAGCTTTCTGAATGTTGAGTCTTAAGCCAGCTTTTTCACTCTCCTCTTTCACTTTCATCAAGAGGCTCTTTAGTTCCTCTTCACTTTCTGCCATAAGGGTGGTATCATCTGCATATCTGAGGTTATTGATATTTCTCCCAGTAATCTTGATTCCAGCTTGTGTTTCTTCCAGTCCAGCATTTCTTATGAGGTACTCTGCATATAAGTTAAATAAGCAGGGTGACAATATACAAGATATACAATATCAAGATATACAGTGGAGAACAAAACAGACAATGGCAAATTTCACCATTGGATTTGCACTGGAATGGGCAGCAGGGGTTTCAAAAAGTGTTTCAAGCATATATACACAAATACATTAATTATGACAAATACTGATAAGTGCTATGGAGGAAGTTTTCAACGTGCTAAGAAAAAAGAGAAGAGGAAAAGTAATTTATTAATTTTATTTATTCATTTATTTTTAATTGTTATTTTTTATTGGATTATAGTTGACTTACAATGTTTTAAGTGTACAGAAAGTGATTCAATTACACACACATATATATTTTTCAGATTATTTTGCATTATAGATTATTATAAGATGTTGAATATAGTTCCTTGGGTTATACATTAGGATTTTTTTATTTTATGTATAGTAGTGTATCTGGTAATTACAAATTTACCCCTACCCTCCATTTTCCCATTGCAACCATAAGTTTGTTTTCTATGTCTATAAGTCTAGTTCTGTTTGGTAAATAAATTCATTACTATCATTTTTTAGATTCCACAAATGAATGATATCATATGATATTTGTTTTTCTCTCTCTGATTTGCTTCACTTAGCATGATTATCTCTAGATAATCTACATTTTGCCACAAATGGCAATATTTTGTTCTTTTTTATGGCTGAGTAGTATTCCATAATAAATTTATAACACGTCTTCTTTATTCATCTGTTGATGGACATTTTGGTTGATTCCATGTCTTAGTTATTTAAATAGTCCTGTAATGAACATTGGAGTGTATGTATCTTTTCAAATTATGATTTTCTCCAGATATATCCCAGGAGTGGGATTGCAGGGTCACACGATAGTTCTATTTTTAGTTTTTCAAGGAACCTCCACACTGGCTGTACCAATTAACATTCCCACCAACAATATTGAAGGGTTCCTTTTCTCCACATCATTTCCAGCATTTACTATTTGTAGACATTTTGAGGATGGCCTTTCTAACAGGTGTGAGGTGATACTTTATTATAGTTTTGATTTGTATTTCTCTAATAATTAGCAATGTTGAACATCTCTTCATGTGCCTTTTGGCCATCTTTATGTCTTCTTTGGAGAAATGTCTATTTAGGTCTTCTACCCATTTTTTTTAATTGGGTTGTTTGTTTTCTGATATTATTTATATACACTGTTGTACATTTTGGAAATTAGTCCCTTGTCAGTTGCATCATTTGAAAATATTTTTTCTCAGTCCATCAGTTGTCTTTTTGTTTTGTTGATGGTTCCCTCTGTTGTGCAAAATATTTTGTTTTATTAGTTCCCATTTGGTCATTTTTGCTGTCATATCTTTTGCCATGGGAGATTGATCTAAGGAAATATCACTATGAATTATGCCAAAGAATGTCTTGTCTATATTCTCTCTTAGGGGTATTATGGTGTCAGGTCTTACATTTAGGTCATTAAACCATTTTGAGTTTATTTTTGTGTATGGTGTTAGGGATTCTTCTAATTTCATTCTTTTACATGTAGCTGCCCACTTGTTTTCAGCACCAAGAGACTGGTGCTTATTGAAGAGACTGTTTTTTCTCCATTGTATATTCTTGTCCCTTGTGTCATAGATTAATGGATCATAAGTGTATGAGTTTATTTCTGGGCCTTCTATACTATTTCATTGATCTATGTGTCTGTTTTTTTGTCAGTACCATACTATTTTGATGACTGTAGCTTTGTAGTATAGTCTGAAGTCAGGGAACATGATTGCTCCAGCTCCATTCTTCTATCTCAGTATTGTTTTGGCTATTCAAGGTCCTTTGTGTTTCTGTACAAGTTTAAAAATTTTTTGTTCTAATTCTGTGAAAAACACCATTGGTAACTGATAAAGATTGGATTGAGTCTGTAGATTCCTTTGGGTAATGCAGTCATTTTAATAATATTGATTCTTCCAAATGGATGACTAATTTAAATTGAGGATGAAATGGTTTCTGGCCAGGAAAGACCTTCAGGAAGAAGTGATATTTAAGTTGAGACCTCAGAAATANCACCATATATAAGTGATAAAGATTGGATTGAGTCTGTAGATTCCTTTGGGTAATGCAGTCATTTTAATAATATTGATTCTTCCAAATGGATGACTAATTTAAATTGAGGATGAAATGGTTTCTGGCCAGGAAAGACCTTCAGGAAGAAGTGATATTTAAGTTGAGACCTCAGAAATAAGTATGAGGCAGACAGGTAAACAGGAGAAGATGAAGAGTTATCACTTCAGATTTCCCAGGAGCAGCACCATACAGTCTCTAAGGCAGTAAGTAGTATGGCTCCTGAAGGGACTAAGAGAGTGCCATACTACTTCAAGCAAAGAGAAGATGGGAAGGAATACTTTATGGTCAGACAGTGGAGAAAACCTTATTCCAGTTCATATCTATGCCTCTCAAGGAGACAAGGTATTCTAGTTTGTTTAATGAAGAGAAAGTGAAAGTTGCTCAGTTGTGTCAGAATATACGCAGCCCCATGGAGTGTAGCCCACCAGGCTCCTCTGTCCATGGAGTTCTCTAGGTGAGAATATATTGCAGGCAGATTCTTTACTGTCTGAGCCACCAGGGAAGCCCTACTTTGTTTAATATACATCCTTTTTCTATTTTTATTCCAGTTTTTTTTTCAGATATTATTGGTATACAGCACTGTATAAGTTTAAGATACACAGTATAATAATTTGACTTAGATATATCATGAAACAATTACCACAATAAATTTAGTGAACATCCATCATATCATAAAGATACAAAGGTAAAGAAATAAAAGAAGTTTTTCTCCTTGTGATGATAATGCTGAGGATTTACCCTTTCAAAACTTTCATATATAATGTACAGCAGTGTTAATCATATTTACCATGCTGTACATTACATCACTAGTACTAGTTTATCTTGTCACTGGAAGTTTGTACCTTTTGACTCAGTTCAGTTCAGTTCAGGTGCTCAGTCGTGTCTGACTCTTTGCGACCCCATGGATGCCAGGCATTCCTGTCCATCACAAACTCCTGGAGCTTGTTCAAACTCATGTCCATTGAGTCAGTAATGCCATCCAACCATCTGATCCTCTGTCGTTCCCTTCTCCTCCTGCCCGCAATCTTTCACAGCATCAGGGTCTTTTCAAATGAGTCAGTTTTTTTTTGTATAAGGTGGCCAAAGTATTGCAGCCTCAGCTTCAGCATCAGTCATTACAATGAATATTCAGGACTGATTTCCTTTAAGATTGATGGTTTCAACTCCTTGCTGTCCAAGGAACTCTCAAGAGTCCTCTCCAACACCACAGTTCAAAAGCATCAATTCTTCAGAGTTCAGCTTTCTTCATGGTTCAATTCTGACATCCACACATGACTACTGGAAAAAGCATAGTTTTGACTAGATGGACTTTTTTCAGTAAAGTAATATCTCTGCTTTTTAATATGCTGTCTGGGTTGGTCATAGCGTTTCTTCCAAGGCGCAGGTGTCTTTTAATTTCATAGCCACAGTCACCATCTGCAGTGATTTTGGAGCCCAAGAAAATTAAGTCTGTTACCGTTTCCATTGTTTCCTCATCTATTTGCCATGAAGTGATGGGACTGGATGCCATGATCTTAGCTTTCTGAATGTTGAGTTTTAAGCCAGCTTTTTCACTCTCCTCTTTCACTTTCATCAAGAGGCTCTTTAGTTCCTCTTCACTTTCTGCCATAAGGGTGGTGTCATCTACATATCTGAGGTTATTAATATTTTCTCCCTGCAATCTTCATTCCAGCTTCTGCTTCAACCAGTCTGGTATTTTGCATGATGTACTCTGCATATAAGTTAAATAAACAAGGTGACAATATACAGTCTTGACATACTCTTTTCCCAATTTGGAACCGGTCCATTGTTCCATGTCCGTTCTAACTGTTGCTTCTTGACCTACATAAAGATTTCTCAGGAAGTGAAAGGCAAAGGAGAAAAGGAAAGATATATCCATTTGAATGCAGAGTTCCAAAGAACAACAAAAGGAGATAATGAAGCCTTTCTGAGTAATCAATGCAAAGAAATAGAAGAAAACAATACAATGGGAAAGACTAGAGATCTCTTCAAGAAAATTAGANTGGAAGCTTTTTCTTCCAAGGAGCAAGCATCTTTTAATTTCATGGCTGCAGTTACCATCTGCAGTGATTTTGGAGCCCAAAAAATAAAGTCTCTCACTGTTTCCATTGTTTCCCTATCTATTTACCATGAAATGATGGGACCGGATACCATGAGCTTAGCTTTCTGAATGTTGAGTCTTAAGCCAGCTTTTTCACTCTCCTCTTTCACTTTCATCAAGAGGCTCTTTAGTTCCTCTTCACTTTCTGCCATAAGGGTGGTATCATCTGCATATCTGAGGTTATTGATATCTCTCCTGGCAATCTTGATTCCAGCTTGTGCTTCTTCCAGCCCAGCGTTTCTCATGATGTACTCTGCATAGAAGTTAAATAAGCAGGGTGACAATATACAGCCTTGACGTACTCCTTTCCCAATTTGGAACCAGTCTATTGTTCCATGTCCAGTTCTAGCTGTTGCTTCTTGACCTGTATACAGATTTCTCAGGAGGCAGGTCAGGTAGTCTGGTATTTCTATCTCTTTCAGAATTTTTCACAGATTTTTGTGATCCACATAGTCAAAGGCTTTGGCATAGTCAATAAAGCAGAAATAGATGTTTTTCTGGAACTTTCTTGCTTTTTTGATGACCCAGCGGATGTTGGCAATTTGATCTCTGGTTTCTCTGCATTTTCTGAATCCACCTTGACCATCTGGAAGTTCTTGGTTCACATACTGTTTGAAGCCTGGCTTGGAGAATTTTGAGCATTCCTTCGCTAGCGTGTGAGATGAGTGCAATTGTGTGGTAGTCTGAGCATTCTTTGGTATTGCCTTTCCTTGGGATTGGAATGAAAACTGACCTTTTCCAGTCCTGTGGCCACTGCTGAGTTTTGCAAATTTGCTGGCATATTGAGTGCAGCACTTTCACAGCACCATCTTTTAGGATTTGAAATAGCTCAACTGGAATTCCATCACCTCCAATAGCTTTGTTCACAGTGATGCTTTCTAAGGCTCACTTGACTTCGCATTCCAGGATGTGTGGCTCTAGGTGAGTGATNGCAAATTTGCTGGCATATTGAGTGCAGCACTTTCACAGCACCATCTTTTAGGATTTGAAATAGCTCAACTGGAATTCCATCACCTCCACTAGCTTTGTTCATAGTGATGCTTCCGAAGGCCCACTTGACTTCACATTCCAGGATGTCTGACTCTAGGTGACCGCTCACATTATCGTAGACTAAGATACGGAGGGACAATTAACCACATGCACTGTGAGCTCCTCTGACGCTGTGCATTTCAGCTGTGAGCCCTGGCATATCCCCTACGGGGCAAACATCTGTGAATTCCATTGACTTGGTATCCATTCACCTCTCTCTCCAGTAATATCTGTCTGGTTTTGCTTTGGGGAAGCTACACTCTCCCATGGGTGGGCAAGTCAATCAAAGTTCCATCTTCTCTGAGTCACAGGGTTAACATGAGAACCAGAAAAAAGGATCAGCTGTGATGTCTGGAAAATTGAAGTCTTGAGTGGATTGATGCAAGGAGTAGAAATGCTTGGAGCTGATTCATCCAAACTGTGATGCCTTGAAGAGGGTCATCATTAGTTCCTGCTTGGGGACACAGTCTCTGCTTCTTGTCTTTCCTGAGTCCTATCTTTAGGCTTTGTGATCTATCCAGTAGTGTGCTAAGAAGGTCCTGCTTTGGTTACAGAATCCAGAGTTGGCATCTGCTTCTTACAGCTGAGGGCTTCCCTGGTGGCTCAGTGGTAAAGAATCTACCTGCCAATGCAGGAGAAGCAGGTTTGATCCCTGGGTCAGGAAGATCCCCTGGAGAAGGAAATGACAACCCACTCTAGTATTCTTCCCTGGGAAATCCCATAGACAGAGGAGCCTGGTGGGCTCCAGTCCATGGGGTCACAAAGAGTCAGACACAACTTAATGACTGAGCATGCAGGCACACTTACAACTGAGAAAACCCTAAGTGACTCCTCTTGTGTAGAGTCAGGGCTCCAAAATAGATAAATGGAATTAATCAACATGGATCATGAAGCCCTCCCCTCACCAGCTTCAGAAAATGGTTGTGCTTGAATTGGGTCAGGACATAGATGATTTATGTTGACCTGAGGCAACATTCAAAGAGGAGGGAACCTCTGAGCTCATGGGGTTTTATATGTCACAACCCTGAGTCCCCTAGCCTAAGAGGGTCTCATGTTTTACTTGCTTGTCAAATTCATAAATCTGAGATGGAGAAGCTTAAAAAAAAAAAAAAAACCCTTCAGTACATTCCCTGGAGGCCCATGCCAAATATTTCCCTGCCATGGATTGTTTATCTTTAGATGCTCTTTGGTCTGGATCTTTGTAAAAGTCACCCTCTACTAATGGCGGCATGCTTGTTTCTGGACCATCAAAGTCATCCTGAACAGTGAGGTCATTAGGCAGCTTGTTAAAAAATTAAACACTCAGGGATTAGCCAACTACTTTCACCTTTCACCTTTCCTAAGATGGTGAGCATCTCTGTGGGTCTTCCTACCTTTTCCCACCCACCACCATCACCACCATTCCATCTGAGGCCCCACAAGCTCTTGAGAGATTCAGATAAATGCCAGCTCATGAATGGGCTGTGTTTCAAAAATTTACGGTAACTCAGTGGATGGAAATGAATAGGCATTTTACCATAGAAGCAATATACCTGTGCAGAGTTGTACCCTTAGAAAGATCTCATTTCTGTTACTACCCTCCTAACCCCCCTCATATGCATACACACACATACCCACATGCATATATGTGGGTATGTGTGTGTCTGTATACATATATATATATATATATATATATATATATGTGGAGAGGGCAATGGCACCCCACTCCAGTACTCTTGTCTGGAAAATCCCATGGATGGAGGAGTCTGGTAGGCTGCAATCCATGGGGTTGTGAAGAGTCGAGCACGACTGAGCGACTTCACTCTCATTTTTCATTTTCATGCACTGGAGAAGGAAATGGCAGCCCACTCCAGTACTCTTGGCCTGGAGAATCCCAGGGACAGGGAGCCTGGTGGGCTGCTGTCTATGGGGTTGCACAGAGTCGGACACGACTGAAGCGACTTAGCAGCAGCAGCAGCAGCAGCATACATATATATGGCTTCCCTGGTGGCTCAGAGAATAAAGCATCTGCCTGCAATGCAGGAGACCCGGGTTCGATCCCTGGGTTGGGAAGATCCCCTGGAGAAGGACATGGCAACCCACTCCAGTATTCTTGCCTGGAGAATCCCATGGACAGAGGAGCCTGGTGGGCTACAGCCCACGGGGTCACAAAGAGCCAGACATGACTGAGCGACTTCACACACACACATACATATATATGTATATATATGTATGTGTGTGTGTATACATATATATGTGTGCATATATATATGTATGTATACATGTGTGTGTGTGTGTGCCTGCATGCTAAGTCACTTCAGTAGCGTCTGACTCTTTGTGACCCTATGGATTGTAGTCCGCCAGGCTCCTCTGTCCATGGGATTCTCCAGGCAAGAGTACTGGAGTGGATTGCCATGTCCTTCTCCAGGGGATCTTCCCAACCCAGGGATCGAACCTGTGTTGCTTATGTCCCCTGCATTTCGCAGGCAGGTACACTGGTGCCACCTGGGAAGCTCCTCATATATATACACACACATATATATCCATGTCTATATAGAAAAGTAGAATATACATCAAATTGCTAATGTATATATCTGTGAATAACAAGATAGTGGGCAATTTCTCCTTCCACCTGTTATTTACATTAAAGAGCTTTATTCCCCCTTCAATGAGCATGATTAGTTTTCTAAGCAGCAAACATACCTGTGAAAAGAGAAAATACATTTCTAAGAGTATTGCACACTCCAGTTCAGTTTAGTCTCTCAGTGTATCCAACTCTTTGTGACCCCACGGACTGCAGCATGCCAGGCTTCCCTGTCCATCACCAACTCCTGGAGCTTGCTCAAACTCGTGTCCATCGAGTTGGTGATACCCTCCAGGCAGCTCACCCTCTGTTGTCCTCTTTCCCTCCTGCCTTCAATCTTTCCCAGCATCAGGGTCTTTTCAAATGAGTCAGATCTTCCCATCAGGTGGCCAAAGTATTGGAGTTTCAGCTTTAGCATCCAATATTCCAACGAATATTCAGGACTGATTTCTTTCAGGATGGACTGGTTGGATTTCCTTGCAGTCCAAAGGACTCTCAAGCGTCCTCTCCAACACTACAGTTCAAAAGCATTGCAATTCTTTGGCGCTCAGCTTTCTTTATAGTCCAGCTTTCACATCCATACATGACGACTGGAAAAACCATAGCTTTGACTAGATGGACCTTTGGTGGCAAAGTAACGTCTCTGCTTTTTAGTATGCTGTCTAGGTTGGTCATAGTTCTTCTGAGGCACAAGCATCTTTTGATGCTTTGCATGCTCCAGATTAGCACTATGCTAATAATTTAATTGCAATGGCTTTAGAATATTAATATTTACAAATCAGCATGCACTTAAGGCTACTTCGGAAAGTAAGCTTATTTTCAAACTGGTTTCTCAGTATAACACTAAGCTGGAGGCATGAACGCATGTACTGTGTGTTTGCGTACCATATCCCTAGTTGTTTTGGACATACACAATAAAAGGAAGAAGTCAGGAGGGAAGGGAGAAAGGGAGCATCTAGTACGGTGGAGAGAGTTTTAAAAGGGGCAGTCAACATTTTAAGCTTTCAGCTTATGCTCTCACTTGATCTAGGTGTGTGGCTTTGGGCAAGTCATTTCCCCCTTGAGCCTTGGTTGTTCCATCTATAAAATGAGAAGACAGGACCAAATTGTTCTAGATCATGGGTTGGTAAACTTTGGCCTATGGGTCCAATCTGGCCCACTACTTGTTTTTGTCAATAAAGTTTTATTGGAACAACCCACACTCATTTCTTCAAGCATCATTTATGGCTACTTTCATGCCACCCTTAGCAGAGTTGGGTGGTTGCTGCTGCTGCTAAGTCACTTCAGTCGTGTCAGAGACCTTATGATTTGCAGTCTTAAATATTTACTATATGGGCCTTTACAGAAAATGTTTGCTGACTCCTGGTCTAGAGGACTCTCAATTAAATCTGTATGGGAATCTGTACTGTTTAGGGCTTGGTTTTCCACTCCTGTGACCTTGGGGGGTAGTGTATATATGTTCCTCCCTCACGGCTTCCCACCTCAATGCAGTGATGGGGAGGGAGGGTGGGCAAGGGTGGCCTTCGAACTTCTGTGAGCAACTGTAAGGCAGGGTTCACCCCCTTTGTCTCCTGATCTGCTGCTGGAGGGTGAGCAGAATCAACTGACCTGGGAGGAGGGAATCGAGGAGTGGGCGTCGAAGTATCTGCCTTGTGCGTGATGCTCTTCAAATTAGAAAATTGCCTGAGTAATTGATCATGCCATCAGCACCTTTAAATGCTCTGTAAAATAGATACTCAGATCCTTCCTGTCCCATCTCTTACACCAGCTTATGGACATTTCTGAATAAGAATCTTCACTGATTCTTGGAAACATTTTTCCTTCCCGTACAGAACAATCATAATCATTTCCCCAAAGATGTTTGGGCGACGGAGCCCATCCTGCTTGTGCAGGTACTTTTCCTTCTGTTACAGTTCTCCTGCTCTGGTTGGCCTCGTGAATTATAGATTAGATTCTTCTCTTTGCCTTTTAATTTGTCCCATGGATGCGGAAGCCATTTCAACCAACCCTGCACTTTCCCCACTTAGGGCTGTGTAAGCAAGACAGCCCTAATTTTCCGGGTAAATGACCCCCGGCTGCACCAGCTGTGTCTAATCAGATTCCAGGGCTTCCTCCCCACCAAAGATAACAGTGACTCACAGGTGTCCCAACCTGATTCCTCAGGGAAGACAGGCCTCTGTTCCTGAAGGTCTGGAGATGCTGAAGCTGTGTGTAATCCATGCCAGTCATGACTCAGTGTGGCTGTTTGGTTTGGGCTCTTCTCAGGGGAATTTGACTCTGATTTCCTTTGATTGTCCCCTTTTGACTGATTTCAGGGATAAACTGAATAGAAAACAAAGATCAAATATTTCTGAGTTTCCTTCCTTCCAAGCCCTTTTTCAGATCCATGTCTTTCTCCTGAGTTGTGCCTTTGCAGCCCACATGGTCATTTAATATTTCTCCTGGGCTATTAAAGGAAGTTACAGTGAGTCAAAGATGAGGGGGAGGATGACGTAGTCATAGTTTGCCTATGGGTCCATATCTTTCTTCCAAGGATGGAATTAAGTGATGGGTACAGAGTGTTTCATAGAGCAATGAGTCTCAACCTATAATGGTCAGGCAGATCTGTTTGAAGAAGCAGGTTCTGACTCTGTACATCTGTGTGGGACCAGGGAGCTCCCACGAGATGCAGGTGCTGCTGGTCTGAGGACTCTGAATATCAAGGTTGGGTAAGGTTTGAATAAAGGGCATCCATCTAGATAAACACTGTCCTCCCCACTCTTGCAAGTATCCTAGACCCTCAGAAATGGAAAAGGGAAAGCAAAAGTGTTAGTGGCTCAGTTGTGTCTGATTTTTTGCAACCCCATGGACTATAGCCTGCCGTGCTCCTCTGTCTATGTGATTCTCCAGGCACGAGCACTGGAGTGGGTAGTCATTCCCTTCTCCAGGGTACCTTCCTGACCCAGGGACCAAACCCGAGTGTCCTGCATTGCAGGACAATTCTTTTCCACTGAGCCACCAGGCAAACTCAAGAAATAGGGTAGGGTCTCAAACCCAAGTCTGCTGGACCAGCCTGCTACAGTGGTCTAGGACCTTCTGGCATATTTTCATTGGCTTGGGTGGGGAAACTGAGGATGGCATAGGACTAAACAGGTGATGGGTCTTCTGGTCAAGCAACAAATAGGTACTGAGCACTGAGTTCTTTTTTCAAATCCAGTGATAATTTTAAGTTTTGGCTCGAGAGGTTTCACATGTCCTTATTTCTGTCTCAGGGTGTTTGAAGTTATATGCACCCCCCACCCTTTTTTTTAAAGTAAGGAGACCTTTTTTAAAAATACTTATTTATTTGATTGCACTGGGTCTTAGTTGTGGCACGTGCGATCTTTCTTTAATTGCAGCATGTCAAGTAGCAGGTTGGGATCTAATCCTCTGACCAGGGATTGAACTCAGGTCCTCTGCATTGGGAGTGTGAAGTCTTAGCCACTGGACCCTCCAGTAAGTCCCTGTACCGCCTTCTTGAAATGTTCTGTCTTCAGGTCTCCCTGTTGACTGGCCCCTACAGTTCTTTCAGGCTCATTGTGAGCCACGCTGTTTTGTTTCCTTCAGAGCCCTTCCACTCTTGGACATGGTCTCATTCACTTGTTTATTTTCTATCTCTGTCCACTAGACCATCAGCCCCTTAGCAGCAGGATTTGCTATGCTTCATTTACTGTTACGTCTCCAGGGCCTAGCACACTACTAGATATGCAGTTTTGTGTCATGCTGTGTTGTTTAGTTATGTCTGACTCTTTGTGACCCTGTGGACGGTAGCCCACCAGACTCCTCTGTCCATGGGATTTCTCAGGCAAGAATACTGGAGTTGTTTGCCATTTCCTACTCCAGAGGATCTTCCCTACCCAGGGATAGAACCCATGTCTCTTGCATTGCAGGCACCTTCTTTACCATTAAGCCACCAGGGAAGCCCTGTGTATGCAGTTGGTGCTCAATAAATGTTTGTTGGATGAACGAATGACCCAGAGGAAAGTAAATAGGGACACTGTTTATGCTGCTTTTAGTACCCCCCTCTGATCACACATAGCATGATTATGGGACATCTGCTGATATACTGGTGGTGAATTACTCTTCTTTTGAGAAGTATTTATTTGTGTCAAGTGGGGTGAGATCTTTGACTGAGGCTCATGGACTCTCTAGCAGTGGCATGGGCTTCAGCAGTGGCAGCACAAGGGCTCCGGGCTTGGTCGTTGTAGTGTGTGGGCTTTAGTTGCCCCATGGCATGTGGGACCTTAGTTCTTGGACCAGGGATTGACTCACGTCCCCTGCACTGGCAGGCAGATTCTTAACCAGTGGACCACCAGGGAGGCCCCTGAATTACTCCTAAAGGGCCAATAAAGTCCACTCCCATGAAGACCTTTGTGGTACATCAGAATTAGTGGAGTCTCAACGAATATGCATAATTGAAAACCACAGAACCAGAGTCACTTGGTTTGTAAGCCTGCTTGGACTGCTGTAATGAGATACTGTGGACATGGTGTGTAAATTTCTGTTTACAAAACAGAAATTTATCTTCAAACAGTTCTGGAGGCTTGAGCCCAAGATCAAAGCCCAGAGCAGCAGGGTGGGTTCCTAGTGAGACTCTTCTCCTTGGTTTGCAGGGGACACCTGCCTGCTGTATCCTCCCGGGGCCTCTTCCCTGTGTGTGTACTCAGAGAGAGAGCACTGCAGTCTCCTCCTTTTCTTGTAAAGACACCAGCTCTATGGGGTGAAGGCCTCACCCTTATGATCTCATTTGGTCTTAATTCCTTCCTTAAAAGCTCGTGGCTCAAACAGTAAAGAATCGGCCTGCAGTGCAGGAGACCTGGGTTCCATCCCTGGGTTGGGTAGATCTACCAGTAAAGGGAATGGACACCCATTCCAGTATTCTTGCCTAGAGAATTCCGTGGACAGAAGAGCCTGGTGAGCTACAGTCCATGGGGATCACAAAGAGTCAGACACAACTGAACGACTAACGCTTTCACTTTCCAGTTCCCTTAGTTGGGGGTTAAGGCTTTGAGTAGGAAATGGGGGAGGGACAGGGAGACAAAATTCAGTTGATAATAACGCTTGGCTTGAACAGATTCTGACTTAGGCTAATGTGAGGTAAAAGGACTTATTCTGGGAATATAAGGAGAATTCAGGAGGACTCCTTGGTGGAAGAGGCCCTCGGGTCCTCAGAAGCTAGTCTGTGATTTTATATTCTAGCTTCTACCCTGAAGGTCACTTAGCTGTTTTTATTTTTAAAGCATTAACAATGACCTCATCTTATTTGAATATTTAATTTCAATATACAATCATTAGAAGAAAAGAGACATAGAAATAATAGAGAAGAGTAACAGTACATTCATCCCCAAACCGGGCCAGCGAACATCCAGACGCAAGCAGCATGCCGCGAAGTTCCAAGTAACAGCTAGCGTATGCACTGAGCACCCACTTTTTTTCCATCTCACTTCTTCTATTAAAACTTCTTTGGGACTTCCCTGGCAGTCTAATGGGTAAGACTCTGCACTTCCACCGAAGAGCGCATGGGTTGGGGAAATAGGATCCCACATGGCAAGAGGCACAGTGTGAAAAAACAAAGAAACCCCACCACTTTATTCAGGTTTGACTGACATACATGAAGCTGTACATTTTTGTTGTACAGCTTGATGAGTCTGGAGATAACTAGGTACCCATGAAGCCACCCCCATAATCAATGCTATAATCATATCCGTCATCTTCAGAAGTTTCAAACACTCAACATAGGATCTATGCTCTTAGCAAAATTTGAGTTACACAATACAGTGTCATTAACTATAATCACTGAAGCCTTGTACCACTGGAGCATCACCTCCCTGTTTCCCCTCCCCCAGCCTCGCTCAGCATCGTTCCTCTGAGTCTGACTACTTCAGATTCTACATATAAGTGAGATCAGGCAGTGTTTGTTCTTCTGTGTCTGGCTTATTTCACTTTCCATAATGTCCTCTGGGTTCAGCCCCGTTGTTGAAAATAGCAGAATGCATTTCTTTCTTTTCAAAGGCTGGGTAGTATTCTATTGTCTGTATAAGCTGGGACTTCCCTGGTGGCTCCAGGGAAAAAGTCCGTCTGCCAACGCAGGAGATGCAGGTTTGATCCCCGAGTTGGGAAGATCCCCTGGAGAAGGAAGTGGCAACCCACTCCAGTATTCTTGCCTGGGAAATCCCATCGACCGAGGAGCCTGGCGGGCTACAGTCCACGGGGGTCACAAGAGTCAGACACAAGTTAGTGACTAAACAACAACATGTATATGTCATATTTTCTGTGTCCAGTCATCTGCTGATGGACATCTAAGTTCTTCTGTGTCTTGGCTGTTGTGGATAATGCTGCAACCAACACAGGAGTGCAGGTATCTATTTGAGATCCTGAGATCCTGATTGCAATTCCTTTGGATATACACCCAGAATTTGGTAGTTCTGTTTTTAATTTTTTTAAGGCAATTCTGTACTGTCTTCTATAGTGGCTACATCAGTTTACATTCCCACCAACTGTGCAAAAGGATTCCTTTTTCTCCACATCCTTACTAGCATTTGTTACCTCTTGTCTTTTTGTTGATACTCACCCTATCATCCATGAAGTGAGATCTCATTGTGGTCTTTTTTTTTTTTTTAATTGTTAAAGAAACACACACACACACACACACACACACACACACACACACACACATGGGGTTTCCCAGGTGGCGCTAGTGGTAAAGAATCTGCCTACAATGCAGGAGTCACAGGAGACTTGGGTTGGATCCCTGGGTCAGGAAGAGCCCCTGGAGAAGGAAATGGCCGCCCACTTCAGTATTCTTGCCTGGAAAATTCCATGGACAGAGGAGCCTAGTGGGTTATAGTTCATGGGCTCCCAAAGAGTTGAACATGACTTAGTGAGGAAAAATTAAATTAAAAATTAACACACACACACATATTCCTTTTTAGAAAACAATTAAGTTATTTTGGCTACATTGGGCTGAGTAGCTGTGGTGCACGGGCTTAGTTGCCCTGGGCATGTGGGATCTTCCTGGCCTCGGGACCACCAGGGAGGTCTGAGCAGTGATTTTCCCTGGCTTAAAATAACCATATGTGATCTAGTACCACCATGGAGATTTGAGTTGGATACTCCAGAGCTAAAGGCACTATTTTGATTCTCTCATTTGGGAAACTGACCTATACTCATTGAGTGTTTACTATGTGCCAGGCACTTCCTAGGCTCTGGGGTTACCGCATTGACAAGAAAGACACGGTTCCTGCTGTCATAAGGTTGCATTCTATTGGAGCAGAGACAGATGGTATACCAGTAAATGAAACAAATAAATGACAAGATAATTTTTGATAATGACAAATTCCCTGAAGAAGGTAAAACAGAATCATGTTGAATAAACAGGGTAGGCACATAGCATCTGTTGAACGAATGAGTGCATGAATGTGTGACTGAATGAAACAAACTATACAGAACGCTTCTTCACCGCGGTTTTGACTTAAGTAACTGGTCAGAACCCTGCAGAAGCATCAGGCAGACTCGTTTGGTTCCAACAGTCATGTGCTTCTTGTTAAATGTTTAGCTTTTTATTGAATATAAAAATATCAGAAAAGTGAACCTCTTAAGTGTACAGCTTGAGAAAAAGTCACCATTGGAACATACCTAGATCAAGAAATGAAACTTTCTCAGCACCTCAAAAGCCTCTCTTGTGTTCCCTTCACACTGGGATGGACATCTTCCTGATTTCTAACTTTTGCTGAAGGGTAAACCCCCAGGGCTCCAAATATTATAGAGTACAATGTATGTCAAACTAGCGTGACTTCCTATGTGCAGAGCACACATATTACAAGTACTGGTTCCCAAACCAGGACATTTCACTGGAATAACAGGAGTTGCTTCTGTCCCCGAAAGCTTGTTAGTGTGGTCCTGTGCCCTCCCCTCACATCAGTTTCATGAGTTCAGCTCTTTTTGGTCTTGAGTAGACAGGCTTCCAGTGGTAAAGAATTTGCCTGCCGACGCAGGGGACACAGGTTCAATCCCTGGGTTGGGAAGATCCCCTGGAGAAGGAAATGGCAACCCTGGAGAACCCCATGGACAGAGGAGCCTGGCAGGCTAGAGTCCATGGGGTCGCAGAGTGTCAGACATGACTTGAGCACACGGCACAGACAGGCTTTGACAGATAAGGGATACCAAAGATAGTCTCGGACGCTGAATGTCTCAGCACTCATTGTAAACCTTCCTACACGAAGGGTGTGCAAACACTGGGGCTGATGGGGATTATTTTGTGTTTCGTTGATTCCCCTAAACACCTTTTACTCATGTTGCTTTTATTTTTAAATCTCGACTCAACCTTGTTCTGTTAAGTTTGAGCAGGTATGCAGAAAGATATTTAAATCAAATTCCCCACCTGTCCAGAATCTAGGAAAAATCCCATAGAACGTTATGTCTCACATAACTAGTTCATTTCTGGGAAGGGTTGGAAGTACATGGAGAACTGCGTTTCCTAGAATCGACCTTTACTGTCCCAGGAGGGCTTGGGCCTGAAGGTTTTAGCTTGAAGCCCTAGGGTTAATCTTCCTAAATGACAACAGGTGGGAAATCCCTGTGGCAAGACCTCTGGGTCTATAAATCTGCAATGGGACCAATGCTCTGAATTCTTAATCAAGCCTGTTTCCTTTATTAATCTCTAAGAGCGGCAGTGATTTATAAGATGGGCTTCCATTTGGTCCAGAAAATGAAATTCATTTCACAAACCCATAAGTGTGGTCCAAATCAATTGGCCACGAGACTTTCCTATTTCATGCTCTGCGTCACACTGCTCTTTTAACTTGATTGTTCTGTTACCAAGTATTCACTTAAAAGCCTCTGCTGGGTCTCTGTGTCCGACACAAGTAATATCAGCCCCAGTGCAATGATCATAACTGTGACTAAGAGTGGACTGTCAGATGACTGCAATCGGAAAGGAACGGGGGATGAGCTGAGAAAGGAGGGGAGGTGACGGAGACTTCAATCATGTAGCTCTGAGATTCCTGAACTGGTGGAGAATGGGGGGATCATGATGAGCTCATTCAAATTTGGGTTTCCGGGTTTCACCCATGCCCTGCCAAACTAGAACCTCTGGGAACAGGAAAAAGACATCTTGAGAATTCTACCCCTAATTGTACCTGTCAGTCATTTCAGTTGTGTCTCTTTGTGACTCCATGGACTATAGCCTGACAGGCTCCTCTGTCCCTGGGATTCCCCAGGCAAGAACATTGGAGTGGGTTGCCATGCTCTTCTCCAGGGGATTTTCCCAATCCAGGGATCGAATGCATCTCCTGCATTGCAGGCAGCTTCCTCACCCACTGAGCTACTTGGGAAGCCCTGAGAATCCTATATGTGAATCTAAAGATTACAGGGATACAGGGAATTTCTCCTTCAGTCTAGCAAGACTAGCTTGTTTATTCATTCAACAAATGTTTGTTGAATACCTAGTATGTGTCAGGTACTATGGTAGGTGCCTTGGGTATATCAGTGAACAAACAGACAAGAATCTCTAGCTTTGAGGATATGGTGACCACTTCATCGACTATGGAGACTATAATAATAGTGATTATTACCACTTCTTGAATCCTCAGTAGAATATCTTATTTAATCCTTATCTTAATCAAATAAGATATTTAATCCTCTGGTGGCTCAGTGGTAAAGAATCTGCCTGCCAGTGCAGGAGACACAGGTTTGATCCCTGTTCTGAGAAGATCCCACATGCTAAGGAGCAACTAAGTCCATGTGCCGCAACAGTTGAGCCTGTGCTCTAGAGCCTGGGAACTGCAACTACTGAAACCCACGCAACCTGGAGCTTGTGCTCTGCAACAAGAGAAGGCCCCACAGTGAGAAGCTTGTGCACCACTAGGAGGAGTATTCCCTACTTGCTGAAACTAGAGAAAAGTCTATGCAGCAATGAAGACCCAAGCACCACGAAAAATAAATAAATAAACTAAAAAAAAAAAAATCCTCAGTGTAGCTGTAAGAAGTGCTGCTGCTGCTGCTGCTGCTAAGTTGCTTCAATCGTGTCTGACTCTGTGCAACCCCACAGACGGCAATCCACCAGGCTCCGCCGTCCCTGGGAGTCTCCAGGCAAGAACACTGGAGTGGGTTGCCATTTCCTTCTTCAATGCATGAAAGTGAAGTCGCTCAGTTGTGTCCTACTCTTCACGACCCCATGGGCTACAGCCCACCAGGCTCCTCCGCCCATGGGATTTTCCAGGCAAGAGTACTGGAGTGGGTTGCCATTGCCTTCTCCATAAGAAGTGTTATCCTTCCCTTTTAGAAATAGGAAAACTGGGACTAGAAAGGTTGATGTAACCGAAGTCATGGCTGATAAGTTATGGAGTAGAGATCTGGACCCAGGTCTGTGAACCAGCCTGCTACTGTGTCCTGTGGACGGTACATCTGCATGGGCTTCAGAAGGCAAGGTGAGGATGGAATTGACTAAACACAGGACCGGTTCTGCTGTTCAAGCAACAGGCAGTTATAGAGTATCTGCTGTGAGTAGACCCCTTCCCCAGAGATGGAGACCCACGGGTGAATGAGATGGGACGCCTGGCAGATGGGAAAGTGTCTTCAAAACAGAAGAGGACAGGTGGTAAGAGCTGAAGTGGGATTTTGGACTTGTTACCCAAGCTCACAGGGCAGGGGCTCCTGCTAGGCGGAAGACTTCTGCAGAGGATTTGTGGAGGAGGAGGACACGTGAGACCTGAATGGCCTGGACAATGGGGAAGTGTATGTACTGAAGCTCTTGCATTCTCAGCCTGGTGGGAGATGAAGCTGGAGAGGAAGGCAGAGGCCAAGTCATGGGGAGCCTTGCCAGTGTTCTAAGGAGTCTGGACCTTCCTAAAGGCGTTTGGAACATGCTGAATAATTTGATATGTAGGTATGTACTCAATCATGTCTGACTCTTTGCAACTCTATGGACTGTAGCCCGCCAGGCTCTTCTGTCTGTGGGATTTCCTAGGCAAGAGTACTGGAGTGGGTTGCCATTTCCTCCTCCAGGGGATCTTCCCAGCCCAGGGATTCAGCTCACATCCCTGTGTCTCCTGCATTGGCAGGCTGATTCTTTACCACTTGCACCATCTGGGAAGCTGAATAGTTTGATAATTCCATGTTTAAATTTCAAAAAGGGACTTTCTGCTGCAGTGGATTTGGGAAATGAATTTCTTAAAAAAATTTTTTTTTAAGATATGTTCCCCTCCCAAAGTGGACCATTTTTAACATCTTTCTAGAATTTGTTACAATATTGTTTCTGTTTTATAATTTGGTTTATTCGGCTGTGAGGCATGTGGCTTCTTAGCTCCCAGACAAGGAGTCGAACCCACACCCCCTGCCTTGGGAGGTGAACGCTTAACCACTGGATCGCCAGGGAAGTCCCGGGGAAACGAGTGTAGGTGAAGGGAGGAAACACTTAGCCAGGTCAGAGGTAAGGGGAGGAGACGTTCTCAAAGGATAGCTCGACAACCTCCCGCGTGTGTGTGTCTGTGTGCTGGAAATGTTGGGAAAACTCCTTTCTGAAGAAGCAGTGCTGCGGTACCACTCCGCTGGGGCGCTGGGCGTCTGAGAAGGATTAGTTACACTTTGGAACGGCTTCCAGGAGTCAAGAGTCAGGGTGAGGCAGGCGCTCAGTTAGTTGATGTCAATACTGATAGCCTGGAGCCTTGTCAGTGATTGTTAATAACATCCAGATAATTTGGACCCACACACCACATATTACCCAAGTGATATGATCCACTTGGTTTGGGCAAAAGGCCATGCGTGAGGAACACACGATATCCATTGGGGCGGTTAGTTGGATTCAGGGAATTTCTGCCGATATCAGGAGGAAATGAAGAACAGAGAGGTGTGAGCAGAACAAGTGTGAGCCCTGCTAATGGGTGCCACCTGGTGACCTCTCGGTGATAATGGTGTCAGGCACATGATAAAGACTTGTGGTGGCAGGAAACACCCTGTGTTGACAAAGCAATTTTCTCAGCATGGGTTCAAAGTGCAAATTGCCTGTGTTAATTTGGAAATCCTCAGAACAGCTCGGAAAGGTGAGAGTATGTCTGTGTTAAGCCAGGATGCCGTTGCTGGACGGCTGGGTGCCACGTCGCATCCCGTCACGGCCGTCTCGGCCATCATCGGCACCTCGGCATCTTCACCGTTAGCATTAGCATCTTTGCCATCAGCACCAGCGTCTTGATCGCTGTCTTTGTCACCACTCTTCCACTTCTTGGAATCTTCAATAGGCTAGGCTGTGGTAGTCAGTTCATGCACTTATGTCTTTAGAATGGTCACAAGCTCCTATGGGATCTGATTCCTAGTTTCTTCTCTGTCCAGCTTCTTGCTTGCTCTTCTCCAGCCACACTGGGTTCCTTGGCGTGTCTGACTATACCAGACACATTCCCTGCCCAGGACCTTGGTGCTGGCTGCTTTGTCCCATCTGGAACACCATTCTCCCCACCTCCTCACCCCCTCACCCACCTTCTTCGAGTCTTTATTCAGGTATCACCTTCTCAGTGAGACTCACCCTGACCATCTTATTTAACACTGAAACTTTTCAATTCCATTTCTGTCACTTGCCACAAAATGATTTCTGCATAATACAAAAGGGCTTGGGTTTTGAGTTGGAGAAATAAACAAGGGGAATTACTTGTGTATCAGCACAGTCCTAATAGGAAGGTCCATTGAAAGGGAGAGGGTTGTTTCAGACCCTCCTTAATAGAAATGAATGATACTCAAGTCATGTTATAGCTACTTCTGCGAGCCTATGCTCTTATTCCTTTAAATAGAAGTTTGAGCGGGGAGGTTCATGGTTTTCTGAATTTGGGATCCCTCTCAGTCAAACAGCCAGGGTCATTTTTCCTCCTCTTTTAGTACCTCCCTTTCTTCTCCATTGAAACCTGCTGTGACCCAATTGTGCAGAGAATTAAATGCCTTAATATTCTTCCATATAGCATCCCTCAGCCCTCCTTTCTAGATTTCCAACTAGATTTCCAACCATCTAAGATTTCTATCTTCTGGACATATCCTTGTATGTCCTGTTCTCAGAACCTTAAATAAGAGTGGGCAGATTAAGTCATAGTGTAGTAAGTCACTCAGTTGTGTCTGACTCTTTGAGATCCCATGGACTATAGAGTCCATGGAATCTTCCTAACCCAGGGATCGAACTCAGGTCTCCCATATTGCAGGTGGATTCTTTACCAGCTTAGCCATAAGGGAAGCCCAAGAATACTGAAGTGAGTAGCCTATCCCTTCTCCGGTGGATCTTCCCAACCCAGGAATAGAACTGGGGTCTCCTGCATTGCAGGTGGATTCTTTACCAACTGAGCCATTAGGGAAACTATTAGCGACTAAATCATACTACAGTGTAAATAACTAACAACTCCATATTTTAAGTGAATATTTGGATGGGGCAATACTTTAATTCAAAGATGGGAATGGTAGGAAGTTTTAGAGGCGATTGAAGGTGATCCCTTTGGGAAGGAGTGGAGAGATTGCCAGCGTGGTTGTGCACCTATTCCTTCTGTATGTGAGTTTAGTTCCCCCTGTGTTGGAGGATGGTGGGGGCATTTTCTAAACCTTGTGTGCTGTAAAAAGCCAGAGGGGTAAAAGAGCAAGAACAGTCCAGCCTGGGCCTCTGCATCTCTCCCTGCACTCCCAGCCTATGGAGCTGGGCGTTGACACGCTGCTGACCAGCAGCCGAGAATAGCCTGGCATTGGTCCCAGAGGCTGTCCTACCCCGTCAAGGACTTGGAGGACAGAACAATCCATGCCCTGTAGCAGCAGGGTTTCCACCTAGCACCTGATAAGCTGGAGCTGAGTTTAAAGAAAGCCCATCAGATGGGACATGTTTTCAGGAATAAGATGCCCCTATCGGTCCCAAGCGGGGGCTGATGGAGACACTGGTGGACTTAATGCACTGCTGGCCCAGACCCAGGCTCTGGCGGCCCGTTCCTCTCAAATTCCTCTGTAATCAGCTAAATTAGCCCATTGATAGAACAGCTCATCAAGGGGCAGCTCGGACGAGGGATTGATGGACGGTCACCTTTTCAAGGAGCTCCGGACTGGGGGATAAATGGCCCATTTACTCATGAGGTTGCAATTGAATGCTCTCCCTAGGTCAATAATTTTTCCTCTCTTGCCCTTACTCTTCCTGGTCCTGGGCAGAAAGAGGCCCATGCCATATGTGGCCTGACTCCTTCTCAAGCTGGGATGCATAGCTTGTGCTTAAGCCACTCACTGAGCAGCAGCCTTCCATTTAGAGGGGAGGTCTTTCCTGTAGTTAGGGCTTCTCAGGCAGCTCAGCAGTAAAGAATCTGCCTACCCATGCAGCAGATGGAGGTTCAGTCCCTGGGTTGGGAAGAGCCCCTGAGGGAGGGTGTGGCAACCCATCCCAGTATTCTTGTCTGGGGAATCCCAGAGGCAAAAATGGACACAGGAGCCTGGCAGGCGACAGTCTGTAGAGTTGCAAAGGGTCAGACATGACTTAGTGACTAAAACAACAACTTTCCTTTATATCCACTGCACCTGCCCAACTATAACATGAGAGATTCTTCCCATGTCAATGACATAGGGGAGAAAATGCTGCAGACACGTAGGTCCTTGCAAAGTGTGTCACATGACAGGACACGACTGCAACGATTTTATTTAGACTAGCAAAGCCCTGTTTAAGAATAACTTGGACACCAAAGCTGGGTCTTTGAAAGATTCCAGCATTCACCTGTCAGAACCAAAGAGATGTAACAGCAATTCCAGGAGCTATGACTCAGGGATGCCAGTCTTTGATGTCCATGTAAACCAGCCTTCCAAAGCTGACTTTACAAACAACTCAGGAAGCAGTGGTATCATAGAGGTCACGTCGAGACACCTACAGGATGAATGAGGGGAAAACACAACTGTCTTGACTGTCCCATGTTATCTGTACCAGTACTTATGGTCTGGAGTAACATTTCTAGGGATGGCACATCGCACAGGTTTAAAGTGGCTGCGATCCTAAATGACTTGGCTGAAGTGAATGGGATTTAGGTGAACACCGTGTGAGATGGTACACGAAGGGGCTTTCTTTTCTTTTTTTTTTTAAAGTGAATGGTTACTTAAACAAAAGTTTATTTTTTACGGTGCTGGGTCTTCGGAGAAGGCAATGGCACCCCATTCCAGTACTCTTGCCTGGAAAATCCCATGGATGGAGGAGCCTGGTGGGCTGCAGTCTCGGATACAACTGAGCAACTTCACTTTCACTTCTCACTTTCATGTATTGGAGAAGGAAATGGCAACCCACTCCAGTGTTCTTGCCTGGAGAATCCCAGGGATGGCGGAGCCTGGTGGACTGCCGTCTATGGGGTTGCACAGAGTTGGACACGACTGAAGAGACCTAGCAGCAGCAGCAGCAGCAGTGCTGGGTCTTTGCTGCTGCATAGGCTTTTCTCTCGTGGCGGCAAGCAAGGCTCACTCTCTGGTCACGGTGCTCAGGCTTCGCAGAGCTTTGGCTTCCTTGTGGCCGAGCACAGGCTCTGGGGCATGCGGGCTTCAGGAGTTGTGGCTCCCAGGCTCAGTAGCTGTGGCTCCCAGGCTCTAGAGCACAGGCTCAGTAGCTGTGGCGCCTGGGCTTAGTTGCTCTGCTGCATGTGGGATCGTCCCAGAACAGGGATCGAACCTGTGTCTCCTGCATTGGCAGGCAAATTCTTTACCACGGGGCCACCAGGGAAGCCCTAAAAGGGACTTTCTTAAGACAAAGATACAGGCAAAGAGTTTGAATGAAATTGTTTCATGGTATGAGAGGGTGGGAGAAAGTAGATTGTCTACATCAACATTACTTGACATTACATGTCATTAAAAAATATATGTCAAACTCAGTAATTACATATGATAAGTATGAACGTTTGACTCCATCTAATCCTTAAAAGTTGTAAAGTCAAGATATATATATGTTTATGTGTGTGTGTATACACACACACACACACACACACACACACACATATATATGTGGGCCTCCCTGGTGGCTCAGTGGTAAAGAAACTGCCTGCCAATACAGGATACCCGGGTTTGATCCCTGGGTTGGGAAGGTCTCCTGGAGGAGGGCAAGGCAACCCACTCCAGTATTCTTGCCTTGAGAATTCCATGGACAGACGAGCCTGGTGGGCTACAGCCCGTAGGGTCACACAGAGTTGGACACAACTGAAGCAACTAAGCAGCATATATATGTACAATATAATATATACTATATATATGTGTAAATGTGTGTGTATGCATGCTGAGTCTCTCAGTCATGTCCAACTCTTTGTGACCCCATGGCTTGTGGCCCACCAGGTTCCTCTGTCGATAGGATTTCACAGGCAAGAATACTAGAGTGGGTTGCCATGTCCTACTTCAGGGGATCTTCCTGACCCAGGAATTGAACCCATATCTCTTGCATCTCCTGCATTGGTAGGTGGCTTCTTTACCACTGAGCCACCTGGGAAGCCCATATATATATATACACACATATACATACATACATATATACATACATACATATATACACACACACACACATATACACATATACATGCATGTATATATATAAGCCCATATATATATATACAATTAAGTTAAAGGTATAATTGAATTTTAATTATTAAAAATTTAATGATTAAATTTTAATATTATTAAAGATTAGTTTTAGATTTTCCTGTTGGGAGAAGCATAGGCTCATCTTGTAGGTGGGGTTACATTACATTTGGAGTTCTCTTATATTCAGATATATGTCTAAGGATCTTGGGCACAGGATCTTCGAAGGCGCAGGGATGATATGAGGAGAGACATGTATCATTTTTCTTTGGGGCTTAGATTTAAATGTTTTAAAACTTTTTTGTGTTTTTAACATACTTGGAAAAGCAAGCAAGAAAAAAAGAAGGTATGTTTGGTTTGGAATAGCATTTTCCAAAGTGAATTCTGATCTGGGAGATGCTTCATAAGGAAAAGGGTTTCAAGTGTCCTGTGACCAGTAAGTCTGGGTAGCACTGTACTCAGTCGTGCCTTCTTGGGTAATCAAATGTACTTGGCACAGCAACGATTTTGACAAGTCTTGCAATAAGGAAATGTGCTCAACAAAACCAATAGAACTTTCTAAAATCACTAGAACTTCAAACTCTTTTCTTGTAAAACATTTATTAGCATGACACAAAGCAAAATAGAACGGTATCCCAGAATCAGTGAATTTGAGCTGGCATAAAATTTCAAGAGAGTTTGTGAATATGAAATATTTTATACTCATCTTTGGTATTATTTATATAGTAGAGGGTGTCTAGGTCTTAACTGACCATGTAGGAGTCCATCCATTTTCCTTCTGACAAAATACACAGGTTGTGGACCATGGAAGGCTTAGATTTTGTGGCCAAAAGTGAAAATGAAGTCACTCAGTTGTGTCCGACTCTTTGCGACCCCATAGACTGTAGCCTACCAGGCTCCTCTGTCTATGGGATTTTCCAGACAATAGTACTGGAGTGGATTGCCATTTCCTTCTCCAGGGGATCTTCCCAACCCAGGGCTTGAACCTGGGTTTCCCGTATTGTAGACAGACGCTTTACCGTCTGAGCCACCAGGGAAGTCCATATTTTTTTGTGGCCAGGTAGGCATCAAATTAAATTCTGGCTTTGATGCTCTCAGCTGTGTGTCCTTGAGCAAGTGTCTTCAACTCTCTGAGCCTTAAATGTGTCATTTGTAAAACAGGGGATCAATCATTACGTACCATAAAGGGTTTCTATGAGAGATGACATGAGATGGTACAGAAGTATCTAGCATCGTGCCTGACACTTTTAAGGATTTGAGAAATTATTGCTGCTGTTTGATTTCTTCTCAAAGCCCCTGCACTTTTGTAGGTTTGCTCACTTGGCTTGGCTTTATCTGTTTAGAGGGCTTGAATTGAACTGAAATAAGGAGACTGTAGCAATCAAGTTAGGGCAGATTTTACTGCCAATGTCTATGTCTTGGGGGTTTGCAAACGACCTTGCTGATTTCCACCTGAGAAATTCAGGGAGACTCCCTCTTATTCTCTACCTTGCAGAGAAGACTTGTCCCAGGACTGCGGCCATAACATGAGAAGCTCACCAGGAATGAGCCTATTGGAAACTTCAGGAGTCCTGTGATTTCTTTCAGGTGAGCAATCAGCTTTATTCATTAATAAACAAAACTCCACTTTATGTATTTTAATGAGGAAAGTCAAATGTATACATGATAGAAATTCAAATATGATAGAATTACAGTGTGTGATGTAAACAGTAAGAGCCTTGCTCTCACTGATACTGGTTTCCAGAGGTAAACACTATGAAAAATTTGCTAGGTTTCCGTATGGACTTTTAAATATCATCATCATAATCTTAGAAGCACTTTTTGAGTGCTTAGTGTGCCAAGCCAATGTAAATCCCTTCCATCCATCTCTCCTTTCACCCTCACACCATGTCATGGATTGGACGGGTAGTACGTTTTCTCTTTATTTGACAGGTGAAGGAGCTGGTGCTCAGAGAGGTTAAGGAAACCAAAGGTCACGCAGCTAGGAAGTAATAGAATTGGGATGTAAACTCCAGTTGGTTCGATCAGGGTCCATAGCCGTAGCAATTATTACATAAGCACAACACACCCATCACAATTTCCTGTCACCAGGTAGCATCATATTATCCCCAGTGGTTGGCAACTTGTCTGTTTTCCTTAGCTGTATATCACAGACACCCTTCCTTGACAGGACCTCTAGCCCGAGCTCATTCTTTTTAACAGCTGCATGCATTCCATTATGGGGATGAACATAATTTATTTAACCAGTTTCCTTCTGATGGGCATTTATCCATTTGCGACTATTCCCTGTCCTTCCTTGGGCCCAGAAGAGCTGCGCTTCCTCCAGCTCTCCGGCTTTCAGAGGAGAATCAGCATCCCATCTCCATCAGTCTAAGCTGTATGGTCTTTAAAAATACATAACCCCCCAAAATAAGGCTCCATTAAACAAACTTATAAAATATGAATAGGATGCTTACCCTACCCTCTGTCCAAGAGCATAAGGGTCACCGCCCCACCCGGGAACTTATGGAGCTTCTCCGGTCTTCCTCCTGAGGTTTACAAGAAAGGTGCACCCTCTCAGGTGTAGGGTTTTGAACCCAACTGAATTGTGCACCTTAAATGGAAAGGACTTGGGTAATTTGCGGAGCCATGAAGCACAGCTAAATGTGCTTGACTGCTGTGTGTTCATGTACGCTTGTGTCAGATCATGCTGTACTAAACAAAACTGTGTTCAGATAAACACTCAGGAAGCAGTGAGTTGGCCAGTGATGGGGAGGCTGGGGTGCTCTGTGATTAAGGTCCCAGATGTGAAACCAGACCACCTGGTTTGGAGGCTGACTCTGCCATGTGCCAACTTTGTCATCTTGGGCAGTCACTTAATCTCTGTGCCTCAGTTTCCTCGTCTGGAAAATGGAGATAAAAAAATGTCCCTACCTGGTGGGAGTGATTGTGAGGATAAAATGAATTCAAACAAATAAAACAGCAAGTGCCTGACACACAGCATCACCTCTGGGTTAGCTTTTATAACTGTTGGATATGTGTTGCTGCTGCTGCTGCTGGATACGTGTACACTGGTACAAATATCTCATTGTTGTTGTTTAGTCAATAAGTCCTGTCTGACTCTTTTGTGACCCCATGGACTGTAGCCTGCCAGTCTCCTCTGTTGATGGGATTTCCCAGGCAAGAATACTGCACTGGGTTGTCATTTCCTTCTCCTGGGCATCTTCCCGACCCAGGGATTGAACCCACATCTCTTGCATTGCAGGTGGATTCTTTACTGCTGAGCTGCCAGGGAAGCTACAGTTAATACATGGCCACTGAAAAGGCAGCACTGATTAGCAGGAGCAAGGAATCACGTCATTGCTCCCTCAAATGCCCTGTAGTACCTCCATCTAGAAAGAATCACTGTGAACTCTTCGCTCTGTAACATTCCATTTTCCTTTTGGAGTGTACACTCTCTCCTTTGCATACACACAAATGTACGTTTAATTACATAAAACTGATATTTTATGTACTCTTTTGTAACGTAATTTTTCACCTAACAAATTATCAGCACATCCACTGTATTAGTTTGTTGAGGCTGCCATGATCAAATACCACCCACTGGGTGGCTTAAACAACAGAAATTAATTTTCTTATGGTTCTCTTCAGTTCATTTCCATCGCTCAGTTGTGTCTGACGACTCTTTGCAACCCCACGGACTGCAGCACACCAGGCCTCCCTGTCCATCACCAACTCCCGGAGTTTACTCAAACTCATGTCCGTTGAGTTGGTGATGCCATCCACCATCTCATTTCTTATGGTGCTGGAGGCCCAAAATCCAAGATCGAGATGACCACAGTGTTGGTTTCTTATGAGGCCTCTCTCTTTGGCTTGTAGATGGCCATCTTCTCCCTGTGTGAGGACATAGTCTTCCTTCTGTGTATGTCTCTGTCCTAATTTCTTCTTAAGATGATTCAGTCATATGAGATTAGGACTCATCCAGGTGACCTCATGTTACCTTAACCACCTGCCCTAAGAGTCTGTCTTCAAATGCTGTCACATTCTGGGGTGACACACTGGGGCTTTAGAAGACACCGTATGAATTTTTGGAGGACACAACCCAGCTCGTAGTACCCATTATTGAAACATGAGATATTTGCTGAACCAGAACCCACAGATACACTTTTTCCTGTGTGATGACGCTCATCAGGTAGTTGTGGTGGCCTGGAAGGTTCACTGTTGTGAAGGATTCTGAGGTCCCATCTGGGCACAGGAGGGAAGGTTGATGATGTCTGTTGTCGGTGAAGGCACGGAGAGTGGTGATATGCATGTGATGGGTTGTCCTGACAGCTGAATCCAACTTGAGCTGGCCTGCTTTGTGACTTGGCTTTAGTCTATATCCTACCGAGAGTCAAGCTGTGTGGTGGCTATACCCGGAAAGTGGCTTTACCCATGCCAGTTCCTCCCATCCTGACCAAGAGGGTGAGAATGACTGTGGAGGAGTGGATGGACGTGGTTGAGCCCACGTGGCTGACTCCACTGGTCATGTAACTCTCACCTTTGAAGAATCACCTGCAACTGGCTTGACTAGGTTTTCTCCCCTCTGGAATGACTAGGTGCTCTGGATTATCTGGCCACGTTGACTGGTGTTTTTTCTGCTTTTGCCACTGCTAAGTAACAGAGCAAAGATATAGAGTCCATGTGTAGCCTTCCTTGACTCACAATTTCTTTTTGAGGGACCCTCATCAATTTATCAGTATGTACGTAAAGAAGGCTGAGTGCCAAAGAATTGATGCTTTTGATCTGTGGTGTTGGAGAAGACTCTTGAGAGTCCCCTGGACAGCAAGGAGATCAAACCAGTCAGTCCTAAAGGAAATCAACTCTGAATATTCATTGGAAGGACTGTTGCTGAAGCTGAAGGTCCAGTACTTTGGCCACCTGATGCGAAGAGCCAGCTCATTGAAAAAGACCCTGGTGCTGGGAAAGAGTGAAGGCAAAAGGAGAAGGAATCGGCAGAGGATGAGATGGTTAGTTAGCATCACAGACTCAATGGACATGAATTGGAGCAAACTCTAGGAAGTAGTAAAGGACAGGGAAGCCTGGCACGCTGCAGTCCAACTGAAAAACAACAACAAAATATAAATTTTATTATATTCTTCCAGAGATTTGGAGATCAGTAAGAAAAAAAACTTACAGAAATAGGCTTTCTATATCATTCGTTGATTCTGTCTTTTGATTCAGCAAATATTTATTGAGAGCTTTAACATACAAAAGCATTATAGCCCATTTAAGAAATACAGGAAGTGACGCAGAGGAAAGGTTAGAAACTGTCTCTTGTATTTGATTGTTAGTCCATTTTTCTTTTTTTTTCTATTTGACAACTTTATATTTCTGTTTGCCTGTAAGTTACATCTCCCATAAATTTAAAAGATTTAAGCTTTATAACCAAATCTTTTATAGACATTTGACATAGGAAATATTTTAAAATTCAAATTTTTTAAACTTTTTTCTATAAATGTATATAGAACTAAAGTTTTATTGATTAAATGTGTTTTATGATTCTGAACAATTGCTTTACTTTGATAACAAAATAGTTCCCTTACAGATATCATGTTAATTTTTAAACAAAATTTACTTAAGTCCATTTTTCTTGACTCTCATTCCATTACTCTTTCTCTTGCCTCTTATGCAGAAATGCTCATCTTAAACACACCAGGAAGATCCTGGCGCTGAGAAGAGAATGAAACAATATGTCAGCATTAACTGAGGGAGGGAAAGCTTTTAGAGGTCAAATTTAGCTCCTGCATTACTCAGGAGAAATTAAAAGAATTGTCAAGGTCATCTAGGTTGCTGGTGGCAGAACAGGATCCCGGAGCCAGGCCTTCTCCTTCTCGGCTTGATCTCATTTTTGTGTGCACGTGTACTAAGTCTCCTCAGTCATGTCTGACTCTTTTCGACTCCAAGGACTACAGCCCGCCAAGCTCTTCTGTCCATGGGATTCTCCAGACAAGAATACTGGAGTGGGTTACCATTTCCTTCTTCAGGGGATCTTCCTGACCCAGGCATCAAACTTGCATCTCTTAGGTCTCCTGCATTAAGTGAGTTCTTTACTGTTGATCTCATCCTTGGGCACCACAAATTTGACCCTTCTGGTATCTTGGAAACTCCAAATGTGCAGGAATCAGGTCTTGCTTTGTAAGCAGTTGTAAAGAAGAGTTGTGATTGAAACTCTTCCATCTAAAGGAAATTGCCACTCACTCACCTGGAATGTTTCCGAGGAGTCGTTCAGTAATTTACATTACACTTACCTGGATAGGAGACCGCCTGGTTCAGCTCATCTCTGTTCTCACTGGATGTAGCTGTTTACAGTAGGAACCACCTCAGAAACAAAGCTTGGCTGATTTGATAGTGGGAAAGATGGCATCACAGTCATTTGCATGTTCTCTTCTCTGATTTACAGTGTGGACGGGCATTTTCCTGGCATATGCATTGCCTATATACATTCGCTCTGTTCTGAGTTGCCTATTCATGCCCTTTGCTCATTTTTCTATCAGTTTTAAAATTCATTTTCAAATATGCATTATATAGGAATATTAATAACTATTTTAATAAATAAAACATGAACCTTGCACATGCTGCATGTATTTCAGCAAACATTTTTGCACATGACTAAGAGGCTCTGCTATTTTTAGTCTTTGCCATCACTGTGGTTATTCCACCAACTCTCTTCCTCCTAATTATATGTATCTTGCTTATTTATTTTTCTTGATTAGCCCCTCAGAGTTTTGTGTCTTTGTTCTGGATTAAAAAAAAAACTAAACTCACATATTTCTCCTTTTCTCTCTATTAATAATTATTTGTATTTTTCCCCTATTGTTCTTTGGTCTTTTCTAATTTCCTGAGTTGATGCTCAGCTCATTTATTTGTATCCTTTAAAACACAATAACAGTAGCATTTAATACTATGACTTGCACTTCTGATTACAGCCTTGGGCATTTCCCGTGTGATTTTTAAAATAGACAGTATTCTCATTATTGTTATTTCCTTTGCTGAAATTGTTGGGTTTGATTTCCTCTTTGTCTCAAGCTGTTTGGGATATGCCTTTAAAGTTCTAAGTAAGTGGCCAGAGTTTTAAAAAATAAAGTAATATCTAGTTTTATTACTCTGCGGTCAGACTATTCAACTTTGAGCCACTGCTCATTTTGACATCTGAGTTCAGAAGCTTATGTGTCTGAGACAGGCCTGAGAATGCCCCTGCTTGCTGGGAAGCTTAATGTTAGAAGATCCTCTGATCTGAGATGGAGTTGAAACTCTCCAGAGAGTTCCTGCCCGCAGCCCTGATGTAGATAATAGTTGGTCTTATTTAGTTGCTAAGTTATGTCTGACTCTTTCGCAACTGCATGGACTCTAGCCTTCCAGGCTCCTCTGTCTATGGGATTCTGCAGACAAGAATACTGGAGTGGGTTGCCACTCCTTCCCTGGGGGATCTTCCTGACTCAGACATTGAACCCAGGTCTCCCACATTGCAGGCGGATTCTTTACTGCTGGAGCCACCAGGGAACTTCAATGAATAACTTAGAACATAATAATGTTCCGTTACTGTAGGGACCCAGGGTTAGAAGCTGCTCATGGTGCTTCATCCAGAGAGAGTCCCAGGACTGAGTATGTTTCTTAGGAACTTTACCATACTTTGTGCTGGGTTCCTCCTAGCCCCTAGGGGGACTATCATTGTTGTTCTGTTGCTCAGTGTTGTCTGACTCTTTGTGACCCCGTGGACTGCAGCACTCCAGGCTTCCCTGTCCTCCACAATCTCCTGGAGTCTGCTCAAATTCATGTGCCTTGAGTCAATGATGCCATCCAAGCATCTCATCCTCTGTCACCTGCTTCTCCTCCCGCCTTCATTCTTTCCCAGCGTCAGGGTTCTTTTCCAATGAGTTGACTCTTTCACATCAGGTATCCAAAGTATTGGAACTGTTGGTCTAGTTGATTGTGCACTATCCATAAAGCTGAGCTCTAAGAGGGGCCTAGACAGTTGGCTGAAACTACCTTCTTAAGTCACTGGAAAGGCGTGTTGTTGAACCATGAGTTTTCATTTGAAGAAAAAAAAAAAGTGTTGCCCATTATAGCATCCACTTAAAAACTAGAGCCAGGGAGAGATTTTTTATTTCCATATGGGTTATGTTAAGGAATGTGTATGTGTATGTGTGTGTGAATGTGTACACATATGCAAGAAAGAGGAATGGCCCTATTATGGGAAGCCTCATTAAAGAGGCCTGGAAAAGGTTAGGCCATTTGCAGACTATACATCTTAATCTCCCACTAACCTGAGGGAGAGAGACTCTATGGCCAGAGGGACCCTGGCTTCATTCCAAGCCTCGGATCAAATAGACCTTGCTTTCCCCGCCGGCTCCCCCTCATTAGCACCATATATTAACCTGGAGAAACTGTGCTCCCAAGAGGCTCCAGGAAATGGGAGAACATGGAAGCTGGAGCAGAGTGGGGCAGACCCACGTCTCCCCTGTGGCTGCTGCTTGTTTGCTGGCAGGTGCATCTGGGGATTGGGCCCCTGGAAATCGGAGAGAGGAAGCCAGCAGTGTGCTACGGCTTGAAACAGTGCTGCTAGTTGGGCGGCCTTTCACCTGTTGCTGGCTGGTTCCCATCTTGTTAACAGCTTCCAACTGGCCTTATTATTTGAGAAACTGGAGGCCTTTGGACGAGGGCCCTTAAGCTGGTTCTGCACATGCCCCCAAGTCTTCTCAGTGTCCCTTTCTGGGTTCCATGTCGCAACACCGAGGAGTGGGTATAGGCAGGCAGGGGCTGGTGTCTGGGTTTCTGGCTTGAATCTTTACCCAGAGTGTAACTTGTGATCAGTTACTTATCTTTCCAACCCTCGGTTTCCCCATTTGGAAGTGTCTGTGTGTGTGGGTTGGGTTGGGTGAGAGGTGAAAAGTGAAAGCGTCAGTCGCTCAGTCGTGTCTGATTCTTTGCCCCCCGGTGGACTGTAGTCCTCCAGGCTCTTCTGTCCATGGGACTCTCCTGGCAGGAATACTGGTGTGGGTGGAAACAAAAATTCTACTTTACTTCTAAAGTAGAAGGAATACAGGGAGAAGGAAGATGGGAACTTTTAATTTAATTTTTAGCCACGTATCAGGCTTTAGGCTGGTGCTTTTGTGCAGATATTTAGAACATCACTCGTTTCCTTTCCTACTCTTCTTCTACACAGTGCAGTTTCTCCTCTCTCTAGCCCTCTTCTCTCTCTTCCCACAGTGTCTAGTCTGTCCACTACCCAGCCCCGTGCGCCCCAAAGTGAGCCAAGACCATTGGCAGACTCTGGAAACCTCTGGAGCCAAGGCCAGTGGAAACCTCTTAGACCTGCAGCATCTCTGGCCCCACTCCCTAGCTCTTGAATGAGGCTCAGCAGTTGGACAAGATCCCCAGGTGACTCCTGCGCGTCTTGGGGTCATCAGTGCTGCCCAACAAGCTCTTCTCCACTGGGGGGTGTGTGTGTTGCTGCCATTCAGGAGGTTTCTCCATGAGTAGCTCCTGTTCTGGACATTGGCATGAACAATGGGGGCACTCAGTGTGCCCGTCCTAAAGGTTTATTCACAAAGGGGCCTGTGTTCTGGATGCACAGTGTTCTCTCTTTGTCAGTGCTCTTCTGTCTTCTGATCACATCAAGAAGGGAGCCTCTATTTGGGGCTTTGTAAGGCTTAATGCCTGGCGGGCTACAGTCCATAGGTTCGCAAAGAGTCAGACACGAGTGAAGCAATTTAGCACACACACAGCATGCCTTATAAAGTGGGGTCCCCAGCTTCTGTGATTCACTATCTGATGATTTGAGGGAAGGCTGGTGTAATAATAAGAGAAACAAAGTACACAATAAATGTAATGTGCTTGAATCATCCCATACCCCTCCCCACCCCGTATGTGGAAAAACTGCCTTTCATGAAACTGGTCCCTGGCACCAAAAAGGTTGGGGGCCACTCTATAAAGGGCTCCAGAATCCATAGACAAGAGCAGAGATAGCTTCTCAATCAGGGCTGTAGATGTTCCTTGCAACTGAAGACCTGGGAGAAGTGGGCAGGAGTCACTGGGAATATCTGAGGCTGAGAGTCTATGATGTCCAAAATGCTTTCCTAAATGTCCAGTCTTCCCAGTTAGAAGTAATCTCCTCAATAGGACAAAGCTTGTATTCAAAGCTTTATTTTGTATGTACCATGTGTGCTCCAAAGTTTATTGCCTTGACCTGGATTTTAGCATATGCAAGCAGGACAGTAACACTGAGATATTTTATGATAAGATACACATTGCAAACACGTTCCTATCCTTCTTGCTCATGCCCAGGACAGACATCACTAATCAGCTATCACCCTCTGCCACTCTGAGCTCAGATCTGGATACACAGCACTATAGATCATTAACAACTGATCAGAATTAGTTTGGTCTGCATCAGCACAGTTGGCTTCAGTCCAGATCTCCTGAGTGCCAGAGGATCTGTCTGGCAGATGTGTTTCTGAGCAACCCAGCTGAATGCCCCTACAAGGTAAGTATTGGAAATGGTAATGGGGATGATATTTAGGATCTTTTGAGACAGACAACCTGCTTGAGTGTAGAATTGGAGACAGGAATGAGCTCCCACAATTGTTTCTTTTACCACAAATGGAATGCTGTAATCTGTCACTTTTTGTTGTTCCAGCATCCATCTCCTTGTTTTCTTTGGGAAAACCCCACTCTTAGTTCTAGTGGTTCAAGTAGGATGGACACCATCTCCCTAGTCAGGGGGTTAGCAGAGCATTTCATCCCTCTGGCCTCAGTGACTGGTTCAAGAGCAGAAATGTGATCAATCAGAGCACTCCATCCCTTTGGCCTCAGTGACTGGCTCAAAAGCAGAAACTTAACCAGAACACTCCATCCCTCCGGCCTCAGTAGCTGGTTTAGCAGACAGCAAATGACCCAGGTGTGTTAGACTGGACCACAAAGTTTAGTCCAGGTTTGAAGATGGGCAACAGTAAGTCCTTTGGACTTGGTGGCCTTTACTTTTTATGTTTTACTACTAGAGCAGTTGATAAGCAATGTGAAGGATATAAAGGCTAGAGGCCTGTAGGTAGTGAATGTGAGTCATTATCTCATTGAGGTCTCTGTGACCTCTGGTTGTCTCAGTACAGTGGGATGTCTACTATGTCAAAGGTGGGAAGAATAGAGAGTCATTGTCTTTTTGAAGTATCTTGTTTGAATTGTGTCTTTTATATTCCATCATGTCAGCACCTAGGCACAATATTGAGCATATATGAGGCAGTTTCTCTGACTCAGAAACCACATGGTCAAGCTCTGAGGTTCTAGGCCTTGAACTCAGCTATGGGGCAATATCCTCTTATCTGCATCTTTGCTGTAGACCTAGGAGATTTTCATTTGGGACTTTTCAGCAGGCAGGCCTGGTCATAGCTTATCATGCCAGGTTACCCAGATTCCATTCCAGGACTTATTGGGCTGTTGGCAAAGAATTTCTCTCTGTCTGCTGAAGTTGTATCTGGGAAGAAGTAAGATTAGAGATCCTATATAAAAGAAAGATCTNGTGGGAAGAATAGAGAGTCATTGTCTTTTTGAAGTATCTTGTTTGAATTGTGTCTTTTATATTCCATCATGTCAGCACCTAGGCACAATATTGAGCATATATGAGGCAGTTTCTCTGACTCAGAAACCACATGGTCAAGCTCTGAGGTTCTAGGCCTTGAACTCAGCTATGGGGCAATATCCTCTTATCTGCATCTTTGCTGTAGACCTAGGAGATTTTCATTTGGGACTTTTCAGCAGGCAGGCCTGGTCATAGCTTATCATGCCAGGTTACCCAGATTCCATTCCAGGACTTATTGGGCTGTTGGCAAAGAATTTCTCTCTGTCTGCTGAAGTTGTATCTGGGAAGAAGTAAGATTAGAGATCCTATATAAAAGAAAGATCTCGAGCGCTAATTATTTCACTTTAGCCTCTGGATCTAACCATGCCTGAAGCTTGCATACACCTATAGACTGTTTCAGTAAATTGAGCCTTCCCCCTTTTTGCTTAAGCTTGTTGAGTTGGGCCTCTGTCAATCCCACAAAAACAGTCCTAACCAAGGCAGATGGAAGGTGGGGGTCTGTGAAGTGTCTTGTTTGAATTGTGTTGCTATTTGGTATTCATCACTGGAAAAGGTAATGACATGTGAACCAGGAAACCTACACCTTTAATCATCTCCCCATGATCACTCACCTTCTTGGAGTAGTAGTTTTTGCTTCTGTGATACAAGGGGGTTTTGCTGGATGGTCGCTAATATGACAGAGACACCCTGAAGGCAGAGGAGAAATTCCTTAAGAGCAGGCAGGAACAACCAGATAAGCTACACAATACTAATGGTCGCTATTGTGGATTCAGTACTAATTCTGTGCCAGATGGTACAATCATTAGCTCACTGAATCCTACCAACAGCCCTATGCAGTAGGTACTGCTATCATTCCCATTTTACAGATAGTGAGACTGAGGCACTGAGCAGGTGAAAGTAATTTGCCTAGGGTGACCCTGCTAACAAATGGAAGAAAGGGAAAGAAAGGGAAAGAGAGAGCAGAAGAGAGCAAAAGAGAATGAGTGAAAAAGAGAGAGAGAGAGAGAGATGGTGGAATGCTTTGTCTTCCAAGCCATTTTCCATGTGCATGGGTTGTTTACTTGCTCAGTCGTGTCTGATTCTGTGACCCCAAGGATTGTAGCCTGCTGAGCTCCTCTGTCCATGGGATTTCCCAGGCAAGAATACTGGCGTGGGTTGCCATTTCCTCCTCTAGGGGAGCTTCCTGACCCAGGGGTTGAATCTGCTGGATTGGCAGGCAGATTCTTTACCACTGAGCCACCAGGAAAGCCCCACATGCATGAGGCTGGCGGATTACTGGTCCACCTGTGGCCGGTCAGGCTGCAGTGCTCATCATAAAGAAAACATCCTCTAGGGTGGGTACACATGCTTATACCCACTCCTCTGGTATAGATTCCAAGTCAATTTACTGATCTCACTAGCCAGTGCTTATTTAATCAGGAACGCTTTGTCTACTTTTAAGTTTTATTTTAAAAGATGCTGCATCTGACAAGACACACAGATGGCTACTAAGCCAAGTGGGCCAAAGTTTGAGGAGGATATTTGCCTAATCTCAACGACATTATCTCCTCCAAGACATTATTAATCACAAAGGGATGGATAGTAACTTTACAGCAGAGAAAGCTGGCAGACACCCATATTAACCAAATGAACCAGGTTCATATTACCAGTAAGTTAGACATCCCAGCATCTTAAATCACTTGACACAATGTCCTGAGAAGGACACACTATTGTCTCTGTAGCCTTCTTACCTCTAATGCAGAACCTCCATGCAATCACAGAAGAAATCAACAAATCCAAATCAAGGGACTTTCTATCCAGTAAGTGACCAGACTGCTTTCAAAGTGTGATGAAAAGCAAAGAAAGACAGTGGAATTTGTACATATTGGACAGGATTGAAGAGATATGGCAACTAAATGTAGTGTGCAATTCCCAGATTGGATTCTGGAACGGAGAAAAGACATTGGTGAAAAACTGGTAAAAATCTAAATAAAGTTGGGCATTAGTTGATAGCATTGCAACAGTATTATTTCCTGGCTTGGCTCATCGTAATTTGGTTATATAGAATGTTAACATTTAATGTTGGGTGAAGGGCATATGAGAGCTCTCTGCCAATTTTACAACTTTTCTGTAAGGCTGCAGTTATTTAAAAATAAAAAGTTAAAAATAATCCTGATGCTGTATCTTTATTTGTAAGCTAAGCATATAGAAAACCTGGCATTTTCACATCCTGCTGGTGGGTTGACAAATTGAGAAATAGGCTTAGAGGACTGAGAAATGTGAATCAAGAGTGTTAAAAACATGAGTCCCTTTGAACAAGAAATCACATTTCCAGGAAATGACTTAAAAAAACAAGCAGGAATAGTGTGGAAGATGTATGAATGGAGATATCCATTGCTATGTTGTTTGTAATATTGAAAATTTGGAAAGTATCTTTTTTAATATTCTTAATTTTATTTTTTTGAGACAATAAAATGGTTTTTATATTGAAATAAAAAAATGCAGGAAAAAAAAGGAAACCTTGACTACAGTGTGTGTTACCATTATTTGAAATGAACATTCTTCTGGTAATTTTCAATACTAATTACATTTTTGGACAGATTACCAATTAAAAATGGGAAACAATCTTAATGTCTTACATTTAAGTGAATAAAACATAAATTATACGATGATATATGTAGTATAATCTTTTTATCTAAGAAAAAGTCTTTAAAGTCTGGAAGGACACATTAAACTGCTAACTATAGTTACCTGGAGGAAGTGAGATCAAAGAAACGTTTTTATTTTCCCTATATTGGAATTTGAACATCCATCAGATATATTATGGGGGAAAATGAAGATATGCCCCCCCCCTTTTTTTTGAACAACAGGCATGAGACTGCTAGGAAGAAGTGAGGTCAGCCCTCCCCTCTGCTCCCCCTGGCAGCGGGGGTTTCCACTTGTGTTTGCTCACTTATCAAGTCCCTGATTTGCTTCCATCAGCTGGAGGTGTGAGCCCAGCCAATGGGAAGGAATATACGTGTAAGAGAAGTGGAAGAATTGCAGGTGCTTTCTGCTGACTGTGAACTCAGAGCAAAGGTGAAGGGCTGGGTCTCTCTGGGTAATCTCCTGGCAAGAAGTGTTCTGCTCTGCTTGGGTTGGGCCTGAATGGAGGGGACCACTGCTCCCTGGGGAACCCCTGACAGAGCCCTCTATAGGGACTGAAGACCCAGAATAGGGAAGGAGGTGGGACCTTTAGAGGGTCAGGGAGGAAATGGGAGAATTCATGAGTCTAAATTCCAGAGACAGAGCCACCTTATTTCACTCTTTACTGGGAGATGGAGAAGAGGAACTCTGGGGGAAAGATGATCAGACCGAAGGGTATTTAGGTAACAAGGGTTAGCACCTACTTACAGCTAGAGCATCAGAGAAAGTATTGAGAAACCGCTATGGGGCTTAGCCCTTCTTTGAGGTATGAGACAAGTCATATAATTAACAATTTTTTTTTTTTTTNCTCTTTCCTCCTGCCTTCCCTTCCCACCCTCCCTCCGTTCCTCTTTCCTCCCTGCTCTTGTCTAACATCTAACCTTCAGTGCATTGTGCCGGGCACTATGCCAAGGGTGGGGTCAAAGGATCACTCATTCGTACATTTACAGTATTTCTCAAGTTCATCTCTATGCCTGGCATGGTGCCAGGACCCTGGGCACTGGGGACACAGCAGGAAACAAAACACACGTTGTTTCTGCTCCTATGGGGCTTACAGCGCAGTGTTTCCCAGCCTGGAAACTGAGTGTTTAATCTGGGTTCAGTGTCTTCAGGGAGAAAGGCTAGCATGGGGCGAGGTGGAGAGGTGATTGGAGCCAGAACGTGTTGAGGGGTTTGGAGTTCATTGTGAGGGCAAGGGGCAGTCACTGAAGGGTTCTTAGCAGGTGAGGGTTTGGGAGGGAACACTGTCCCTTGCTCTCCTTTGTAGCATCCTCTAGCACCATGCCTTCTGGCCTTCCCTGGGCTCTGGTCCCTCTGACCTTCTCTCATTTTCAGCGATGAAAATGTTTCCATCCTTCCAGGCCTCTACAGAAGCCATTCCTTCTGCCTGGAAACCCTTTTCACTCTATGTCTCGTTATCTCCTCATCCTTCAGTGTTCACCTCAAATGTTTCTTCCTCTGGGACACTTTTGAGGCGAGGATTCCCATCCTCACCTTTCCCCACCAGGCTAAGCTGAGTCTCTGCTCGCTCCTCTCAGAGCATGCAGTGTTACTCTTTGTTGCAGTGACCACAATTAAAGAGAAATAATGAATGATGTAATTGTTACATTTAACTTTGGTTTCTTTCTGTGACCAAAAAAGCAGCACTTTCCACCACCCCCCCCACCTCGCCCCATGCCAGCCTTTCTGTTGAGTCTGTCTTGTTCACGTTTAGGTCTTCAGCATGGGGGACAGTTTGGCACATAGAATGCAGAATAAGTAAATATTGGTTAAAGAATGAATGACAGAGGGAATGAGTGAATGAATGATTGGGAAAATGAGCGATTGAAGGGATAAATAAGAAAATGAATGAATAATGAATACATGAGTGAGTGAGTGAATGAATGTATGTGTGGATGAGTGAATGAATGAATGAAATATCACTCACAGTATTTGGAATGTGATTATACTGGGAGGCCTAAATATGGCTGTAACCTCTCCCCTGACCTAGTCACTTAATGGTTGTTTCAGCAGCACAAGACCTTATGAATCATTTACGGGGTCTTGCTCCCATGTGCTAAGTGGAAAATCATTTTCATCTGCATGTCCACTCTGAACGATTGTTCATGGCTGCCTAGAGCTCTGTGAGAAGCCTTGGGGGGGGGGGCTTTGGGCTTAGTGGAGGATGCCAGTATCTGTTAGTAATGTCTGCCATGGGTACCTTAAGGGAAATATCATCACCTGTTCTTCCTATGTGTTAGCTTTGAATTCCTGGGACAGCTGTCCCTTGAGATAGAGCTCCTTTAAATCTTACAACTAATTTTACTCTCCTTATTGGGAAGACTCAGTGCTCTTTGGGGCTGTGTGCTGACCCAAAATATCAGTTCTGTTACTACTTGGCATGAAATATATGTACTTCTCACCTCTCTCATGCTCCTGTTTTCTTTCAAATCTGATTTCTTACTGGCTTGATCTTAAGCTCCTTGAGGGACCACTTAGCCCCATCTGGAAAATTAAATGGACAAATTCAGTAGGTTATTTTGTCTCTTGGGCTGAAACCAGAATGTAAGTCAACCCTGTGGGAGAATTTCTCAGAATATAGTGTGAGACCGGCTGCAATAAGATCACTGGGAGCTACTGTTTAAAAAACAGGTTGCTAGACCTCACTTTTCCCCCTATCTCTCAGTTAAACATCAGGAGGTGTCATCATCCATAAAAGGCAGTGAACGAGGTCTGGTGAGGACAGAGTGATTTCTCTGGCATTGTAAAATGAGCTCAGGGTGGAGGGGAAGCCAAAACCATGCTGATTCTCAGCCACGACCTGACCTGCTATTCCCAGCTTCCTTTAGCCAAATCCTACTCCACTTATTTTTAGCATGAGGCAGTGGGCCAGCTCCAGTGAGATGGATTTCTAGTTTTGGCTAGGGTGGTTATTAGCATGTAATTTTGGTGGTGGGGGGGTCTCAGGTTCCTCAGCTGTTAACTGAATGACTTAGTATCACCATCATTCCCTTCATGATCAGAATCATCACCATCAGCATCACAGCTGTCACCAACATCATCATTTCCATCACCATTTTTACCATACCATCATCACCACCACCACCATCATCACCACCATCACACCATCATCACCACCACCACCATCACTACCATCATTACCACCATCACCACCACCACCATCATCATCATAACCATCACCACCATCATCACCACCACCATCATCACCACCATCATCACCACCACCATCATCACCACCATCACTACCATCATCATCACCATTGTCACCCACCGTCATTATCTCTGTCTTCAGCATCTCCAACACTGCCATCATTCTTACTGTAGAAAATGCATACTGAGCATCCCCAATGTTCCTAGCTTTGTGTGGTTCACTATATGAAGCATTTTCTTATCTAATCCTCACAACCCTATGGGATACATATTTATGTCTGTGTTATTAATCCCATAATTCTAGTTTTACAGGTGAGGCCACTGAGGCCCACTTTCCTAGTGGGTGGTAGAGTATGAATTAAACCCAGACTACTCTTGTTCTTAACAACTTGATGAAGCTTCTGTAAACAATCTCTTAAGGTCTAGTCCAGATTGAAAAACCCTAGTGTCAGAAGAATAGATCCATGTATATGTATAACTGAATCACTTTGCTGTATACTTGAACCTAACATTGTAAATCAATTAATGTTCCATGTAGAAATAAAAAAAATAGATAATCAACAAGGACCTGTGTATAGCATGGGGAACTCTACTTAATACCTTCTAATAACCTACATGGGAAAGAATCTGAAAACAATAGATATATGTTTACGTATGTATAACTAAATTGCTTCACTGTACACCTGAAACTAATGCATCGTTGTAAGTCATCCGTACTCCAGTATAAAATAAAAAATTAAAAACTGCAACAAGCAAACAAACAAAAATTCCTAGGATCTTTTCAAGTTTTGTCATCTGTGGGTACAGACAGAAGATCTGATAAGGTTTTGAAAACATGTTTCTTGATAGAGCCTGGAGTGTGGAATGAGAAGGTGATTTTGTGGAGCTGCTGTTAGAGGACCTCTCTGACTTTGTCCAGGGAAAATCGAGGTCCAGCGGGACATGCCTTGTCCATGGACAAACATCAAATTAGGGCCAGTTTTTTTAGTTTTCCCTTAAGCAGGAAGAAAGTTGGCAACAAGATCACTGGTTAATTTTCTCCATGGTCTTAGAGGAGAGGAATAAGAAAGCAGCATTTGGAATCTGTGGCTCTGGGTTCAAAATCTTGCTGTTTCTTTTTACGGTTATACGATCCTGGTTTTTAAATGCCTGACCTCTCTGGGCTTCAGTTTCCTTACTTGTAAATTGGGGGGTCATAGTATCATAGCACCTCCCTCATAGGATTAAATAAGATAACATTTTCAAAGTACCTACTCAGCACATACCTAGGACATAGTGAATACCTTCTGCATTATGATTATAATGACTATTTTATTACACAATATAGTTTATAAACATAGAGAATATATGTTTACTATATCTTGTATTAACTCTCACAGCTTTGTTTTTTTCCTCTGTATATCATCTCTCTCCACTGTATTATTTCATTGAGATGAAAAGGCTTAATACAAAGTAAACTGAACCCAGAATTCCTGTTTTAAATCAGCTTACAAGATTTTCAAAACAATAAGCTTTTGCTAGAATTATGTAGTAAGGGGCCTCAAGATTTCCTCTGACTTACATCTGTGTGTAGCTGAGAAATTGACTTCTCCTCCACCACCCCCCCCCCCGCACAGTCAAATTATTAATTAGTTGCCTTATTGACTAATTTCTAAGCACTCAGTCAAATTGGGTAACCAATCCAATTTGGACAGGAGAACAGCGAAAAGCTTTAGTTCATCCATTTTTCAATTGGGTGCTTGTCATTGTCTGGGCAAAGAGACTTGGAATCAAGGCCTCAAAACCTCACTCGAGGTTGGAAAACCCAGGAACAGTGATTACTGAGCAGTTTTATCTTATCTTCATTTCTTCCTCAGCTTGATTTCCTGTAATAAAAGGCGGAGGGGCCCTTTCTAGTTTCAAGGTGGGACAAAAGAGTTTGAAAGGCTATTACTTCTATTAAAATTAAATAACAGCTATTGAGTGTTTACTCCATGCTGGGTACTTTTCCTTGTTCGTAGTCGTGATTAGGCAGTGTAATGCTTTCTCTTGTATATTCTTTGCCATCCTGACCGATGGGATGTCAGGAATAGAATGAAAGTCGCTGTCGTAATGTTAAAAAAAAAAAAACTTAGTATTTTTATACAGCTACTTGCTTTTAAGGACCGCCCCCCCAATCTTTTGTAAACATCTTCTGTGACATCTTCCAGATGGTTGCGGTAGTTCTATCTGTTGTTTCACAAAGGTGGAGATGTGAAGTTGCAGAAAGTCTGCACTGTTTTCTGAAGAGCAGCAATCACTTCCACAACCCTTTGCCTTAGCAGAGATCCTAAAACAGCCCATGAGAGGGAAACAAAGACAAAACAGCTGCCGGTTTGTCAACCTAAGATGCAGGTACTTTCTCTTTCTTTTCTGGGATACACCGAGGAAGCATTCAGTTCCGGGGACAAGAGCCAACGCGTTCCCCCATGTTTCCCTATCTAAGTGAGACCCAAGTAGGGTGGCCTGAACTCCTAGCTCTCTCCCTGAAAATCCTTTTGGGGAAACTAAAATAGCATAGAAAACTGGCTTTCCATTCTGCAGGAGTGGGTAGGTCTGGTACCACCCCTCCATCCCAAACAGGCTTTGGATTCAGTTTTATTGGCTAGTGAAAAGAATCATTTAATAGTGGAGAGCCAGGCAGTGACAAAGGAATTCAGGTAAATTAGTTTCAGTTCTTCCGTAGATAGTCCTTCTCCTTTGGGATTAAAGCTTTAGAAATTAAAGCCTTGTTACCACTTATTCCCGCACCCCCTCCCTGTTCTCTAAGCTTTTTAAAAAGGATTTCTCTTCCCTTGCTAAATCTCTTGGAGAAAGAGTTTCTTTTCTTTCTTACAGAAGGGTTGGAGGAATTAAACTCACCAAAATATCCTAACATCAGTGCGTGCAGAAAATTCAATGAAATCTAAATTAGGTACATTTAAAAAAAAGTTGTTTTTTTGCTGGGACCCTTAAAATATGCAGACATACACCAAGAGAGGGCTTCAAAGCCCATTTTAATAACTAACTACTTACCTGCTCAAAGCATTTACTCACAGGTCCCCCTTTCACCCCAGTCCCAAATACTTAGAGTGTAGTTAAAGTTTAAGCTTTTAGCCTCTGAAAGTACCAACAAGCACTTGTACGGGAGCAGTGTCCATAAAATCGACAAGCCCGGTTTTCCATTACTCTGTTGTAATTAACAATCCAGTAGTAAATTAATGATCTGGAATTCACAAATGGTGTGGAACTTGAGGGTTTAAATATTTAGCAAGGGCTCCTGACAGCGTGTTAAGTTCTATAATTTGATTTTGTAACTGAAACCTACACAAAGGCATGAGTCCCTGATGGTTAACGTTTTTCTAGGCACAGCCCCAAGCAAGGCCATGGACACAATCTGGGGTCTCCCTACCCCCCAATTCGCCAGACTTTTCATTTGATTTATCTTTCCCTTTCTATTTGCTCTATATCCTTGGTTTCTCTCAGCTTGGAAATCCCGCTGCTGTGATTCTTCTCCTCTCTTGTTAAATACTCTTCTCATTGAAAAAAGATTTCAGTTTCCCCAGAAAGCCTATCCGTCACTGGGATTAAAGTGCAATATAATGTATACATTTCAGGTGATGTGAAACAAGGACCAGCAAAGATATAAAATATACACGGAGAAATACAAGCAGCAAAAAAAAAAAAAAAAAGGTGGCGGGGAGCAGTTCTTCTAAGACTGGCTGAAGTTTAAATAACAATTTACTGTTTAGACATGAGAAGCTGAAAGTCAGGAAATGTTCCCCCAGACATTCTGGACTCTTAAATCTGTTGTCAGTAAAGGGGTACAATGGTGTGAATTTTTAGATGAACATCAGTTGGACTTCGAATTTCCTGGGTTTTTGTTGGCTTGTATCACAGTGAAACATTATATTCTGTCTGCCCACCCTCCCATCAAATATATATCTAATTTCTTTTACAAAGGGCAAATAAAAAAAGTTTTTCCCACCAAGTTATAAGAAAACATGGTATCTTTCCCAATAAGGCATTATCTATTATTGGAGGTTGTTTTTTTTTCTTTTTTGAGAGCTAAAAAGCGTGCGCAAAAATAATGTTCCAAACTCGTTTATTGTGTTTTGTCAGATAAAAAAAAGCTGAGTGTGATTTATTATTTCATGTAGATATTATGTAGACGCTCATGTTTGACATTTCCTGAGAAATATTTCCGTCTCTGAGGTCTTTAAAAAAATGCACATTTTAAAAGAATTTAGGGTTGTTTTTTTTTTTTCCCCCTGTGTGTGTATGTGTGGTGGCAGATGGTGGAGGGGGGGAGTGCTTTTAAGGTTCTTTATGTTTAATATGTTTATTAACTTAAAAGAATTTACTGGGAAATTATGAACTTTATGAAAGACAGACATTTCTTGAGAGTCAATTGCTTCCAACAATTCCTTTCTTTAAAGCCATTTTTCTATTCTTTCCTCCTATAATTACAGAATGTTTTAAATGTGAGTAATTATACCTTGACGTAGCTCGTGATTTAGAATGGACCTTTGAGAATGACAGCAAAGTGGTTTCTGCATTTCGTAGTTCAATAAAATCAAAAGCAGTTAAAAAATAAGTATACAACTGGATTTGTTATTCTTTCTAAAAATCGGTCGTACATATAGACCTTTTTGCAGGGTGGGTGGGTGAAATTTCAGATTGGAATGAAGTTATAACCCACCTCAGGAAAATCGGCCCTTTAATGAAAGAAATGGAAAAGACTTAATCACCAAGACCCCTCCAATGTGACACTTCAGATTACATCAGAACTTTCCCTAGTAATGCAAAAGGAGAGCCTTTCATCTGAAAATGAAATGCTTAATGATTTCAATGAGTTCGTACCTCCCCAAATTTGAGATCAGCATAGAGCCTGGATTTCCTTTATATCTGGGAGCTATGTATGGAAATGATTCTTCTCTTGGGTTTTCCACCTCCATCCTCCCCCCATCCCCTGTCTCTTATACACATCTAGATGTGTATAAGAGACAGGTGGGTAGGTCTGGTACCACCCCTCCATCCCAAACAGGCTTTGGATTCAGTTTTATTGGCTAGTGAAAAGAATCATTTAATAGTGGAGAGCCAGGCAGTGACAAAGGAATTCAGGTAAATTAGTTTCAGTTCTTCCGTAGATAGTCCTTCTCCTTTGGGATTAAAGCTTTAGAAATTAAAGNTTATAGAAAATACTAAATGGCATTTCCTAGTTATCTGAGAATATTAACATTCAAGTGGGTCAGGTCTGCCCAGAGGCAGAAGGCAGAATTGAAAATCATTTTTGTCTCTGCTGTGTTTTGGTGATTAAATGTATTTGTCTGAAAAAGGAGAGAGAGGGAGAGAGAGAAGGGAATAAAAAGAAAAACTAAAAAAGACTTAAATGTACCGAGAGTACCTAATGAACTAGTTAACATTCTTACTATCAGGAAAGTCTAACCCATTCATAAATAAACAATTTAAAACCGCCTTTCACCCACACGCACACACGCTCTCTTTGAGCTCCTTTTAGCAATTTGGAGTACAGGAGATTAAAGTCTTTTGGAAATTTCCAAGGTCAGACCTCAACTAAAATAGGATTAAGGGGGTAAGGGGGAAGGAAAAAAAAAATGAAGAGAAGGAAGGGTTTTATTCCCTCCTTCCCCTTTCCCCTAACTATCCGAAATAAATCGGAAGTCATTTCTCGAAATCCTCCTCTCTCCTGGCCAGTGGCAGCTCTTCAAAAGCTTCTGAGATTGTTTCAAAATTTTCCAATCCTTCCTCCCCCTTCCTCCCCTCCCCATGGTAAGAAAAACAAGTCAAGAGTAGGGAGTTAGAGGGGGGACATTAGGGGTCCCTTCCCCGCCATACTCCAGGGGGCACTGTGACATAAACAACTTTTGCGGAAAGAGCCTGCTGAAAGAAGAAATTCTCCAACTTTGCGACCGTTTTCTCTTCAGATGTTCCAAGTCAGTATTCCAACAAAGGAAATGAACAAGGGAAACTCACTATATTGCCCCCTTATTATTATTATTATTATTTTTGCCGCATTCTATTTGTAAGGTTTAATGTCTCCACCAAGGACACAGGGCTTTGAATAGGGAAGCACAGGATGATAAAACAGTTCAGTACCTTTCTTTCTCTCTCTCCGCTCCCTCCCTCTTTCCATCTTCCCTCTTTTCTTTCCCCCTCCCTCCCTCAATTCTTATATCTTTCTGACCTTTTCTCCATAAATATTTCCTTTTCTTTTTTTCCCCAGTATCCCTTCCTCCCCTTGCCCTCTCTTTCCCTAAAACGTCTCTACAAGAAAACAACAGAAAACATCTTTCCATCTACCTTGGTTGCATTTCTTCCGATGCTTCCGTTTCATCCATCCTTAAGTCTTCCCAGACGCTGCTTGCCTGCTCAATCACCAGATTTGAGTAAGCAGGGCTGTCTCGCAGTACATTTTGGTAGATCTTAACAGTAATTATGTAGCAACTTCAAAGCAAAACTATTTGTGTGCTTTTCTCTCTTTTTTTCTCTATCTTTCTGGGCACACACATGCGCGCGCACACACACTCTCAATCCTAACCCCACTAAACCCAAACAAAAAATCCTTTTCAAACAGGGCAGAAAATTGGGTTGAAGTTAGCAGCTGGTATTTCAAATGTATGGTGATTGCAAAAACCTCCCCAAATTTCTGGGGGAATAATGAAAGGACCCTGTAAAGAAACAACACTTCTTTAAAAAGGAAAAGAAAGAGAACTTCTCATAGGACTGGTTTCAGTTAAAAATATTTGGTCGTGCCTCAAAATTTCAGTATTTTAGACCAGGGACTGTGAATAACAATGATAAAAAACGAACAAACAAAAACAAACTTAGGCTGAGACATATATTTAATTAGAATTTGCCAGAACTGAATCTGGCGCTGGTATACCCTAGTTCCTAAAGTGAATGATTTGGTCCTAGCAAACCTGTGCTTTTGGAAAGGCAATTTTACGGCAAAGAGTAAACATTTTTAATAAGATTTTTACTTCTTAAAATATTTAAAAACTCCACCCAGTTCTGCCTTTGTGTCTGCCTTTAAATAACCAGAGCTGGGTTGCCAGGTTTTTAAGGCGGGGGGAAACCCCTTCATTCAATAAAATAATGGACAGCAAAGCCGAATGTTTCATTGACGAAATGTTTTCCAGGGATTCTGACTTTATTATAAATGAGAGTTTTATCTCAGGAACTAAAAATACTAGAAGGGAAGGAAATCAACGAAAGGGCTGAAAATACTAGGAACTATTAACCAAATCCTCCCCTGGCAGTAAGGACTGTAGCTTGCTGATGCCTCTGGAAGCCTGAGCAGAGAACAAACAAAAGGAACACTTAGGATCCCAAAGACTTGTTTGGGGTAGAAAACTCACAAGCACTCAACCAGAGGACAAGCCTTCTTCAGAGTGGGCATTTCCAAGCGTGGCAGACCTGTATGTGTGTGTGTGTGCAATTTGCACTATTTTCCATATATTTGTCTACACTTATGTAGATGATCATTTAGGAAAACTTCCATAGAGAGCAACTGGAGGAGAATGCCTGACTTTTGTATGTTACTGACACGTTTCCTGGTGAATATTACAGATAAGAACATGTCAGAAGTTCTTTTAAGGAAAGGCATCCCTTCCTTTCTCTTTGGTCAGTTTTGTCAATTCACTGTCTAATTGGAAAAGAAAGACTGGAAGCAGAGTAAGCTCTAAAGCAGCACACTGATGCATTTTCTGTTTTCTCTCTTGGAACAGGCACCTTATTTAAGTGTTTTCTCTGGGTTTTAGGGGACTACGCAAATATAGTAGCCTGAAAGGAAGAAATAAACTCATCAGATTTTAAATAAAAATGCTTATCCACACGTGAGACAAGTCAGCCTCATCACAAAAATATATGTTCATTAGCTGTCGCCTTGCTCCTTTGGAAACGGGATCATTCATTACAGCTTTATTTTTCTTCTTGTCCTTTATTTTCTTGCCTTTGTTGTGTTAAAGTCTCGTAAACTTGCTGTGGATCATAAATCCCTTTGCAAACCGTGATATGCTGATTTAGAGGGTCCTTATTACGAGTGTGTAAAACCGAGTTTTCTAAGAGTTTATTATTATTATTCCCTAATATAACACTAACAACAATAACAATAAAAAAAAAAAAAAGAATTATAAGCCGAGTCGATCTCTCCCAGATTTTTTACTTTTTCCTTTGTGTACCTAAAAAAGTAGTGAAAGAGAAGCCATTTATTTCTAAATGACTATTCTCAATAATAGGATATTAATACAGTAAAAATTATTTGTTCCCATACCAGACCTTCAGATTCTTTCAGTAGCTTTGAAACGGGGGAACATTTCCTAGTGTGGGCTGAGAGGCTGTCTTATAAAAATGGCCAGCAGATGGCACTGCACCCCTGGTTACTACTCCTGGACCTGATTTTAGTGCTGTTCTTGGTTTTTGGGACAAGAGTGTGGACAGGCACTTTGGGGCTGATTCTGGGTAGTCAACAATGGCATCAAAAGATGAAGAGAAGGAGAAAAGTGATCAAGCCAAGGAGTTCTACTTGCACATTGTGGAGATGTCTTGTTTGGAGAAGCTTGCTGGAGCTAAAAAAGACCCATCTGTCTTGGTGTGGGTGGATTTTGGTCTGGCAGTACTGAATAGAAAACAAGACTCTGACTTTATAGGATTATCCAGATCCCTTTAGGTATTCAGGAAAAAATGGATTCTTTGGTTAGCAGTGTAATTACAACACCTTCACATACCCTGGGGTAATGAAAGACATTTTTGTTTTTTTCAAGCCCTTTAACCAAAATTTTCATTGACTATAAATTACAATGATAGGAATGCCCGTGGTAGAGGAAGAGAAGGGACCATGCGTGGAGTTTGGGTGTGCGTGTACGTACATTTGTGTATGTGTGTGTGACATTGTTAAGAATGGGGAAGGCGGTTGACAGATGAATATAATGGCTGGGGAAGGATGGTTGGATGAAGGAAAAAATAAGATACATCATGGATATGGAATCAAATGATCTGAATTAAAATGGGGAATGTTCAAAACCAGCAAAGAATTTTTCTTGGCCACTTCTCAGTGTGAGAGGCAAGGCAGGGAATTACAGTTTAGATGCCAAAATGCTGTAATTTCTGGTATAACTGATAGTTATGGAATCACTGCTACAGAGCACTGGAAGTTGGACCATCCTCCAACTCTGAGGGGTATTTGGCCACCACACTCTGGGGAGAAAGAAGAAGAAAAGGAAGTTTTCATTTTCATGGAGGCTTCAAGGTTTTCATAACATAGCTTCCAAATGCAGTAAAAACCTCAAGAAACTGGAACTCAGCCAATCAGAGCCGAACAGGCAAGTATCCAGGAAACAAGTGGCTATTAGGAATGTATTAACAACAGAAATAAGAAAACTTCTTCATGATACATCCTGGAGTCAAAGCACACCAGCTCTTTGTTTCGTGTGGATTTTCTGAGGCCCTTGCTGTTTAGTCACTAAGTTGTGTCCGATTCAGACCCCATGGACTGTGGCCCGCCAGGCTCCTCTGTCTGTGGGATTTCCCACGCAAGTATACTGGAGTGGGCTGCTATTTTGTCCTCCAGGGGAATCTTCCCAGACCAGGGATCTAATGTGTATCTTCTGCACTGGCAGGCAGATTCTTGACCACTGAGCCACCAGGGAAGCTCTCCAAGGTTCTACGTGTATTTTTGTTTCTTCGATGTACTTTGTTAGGATTACAGAATTGCAGTTGGAAAAAACCAGTGGTCTAAAGGCATGTTGTCATTCAATAAAGGAGTGCAGCCCGGTGCAGCACTAATAAGTGCTGGTGGCAGGAGCTTGTGGGAACCAGGAGCCGTGCTTGGTGCTCTCTTTCTACTGCCACATTGCATCTTCACAAACGTTTGTGAGAGAGCTCTATTCTCGTCCCACTTTACAAGCAAGTCTCAGAGGGGTTAGATCACCTGCTGAAGATCACACACCCTGAAAGGCACAAAGATGGGGTGCAAACACCCAGGAGAGAGTGAGCATCGAATTAGGATGGAGGTGAAAGTGCGGTCGCTCAGGCTTATCTGACTCTTTGCGACCCCATGGACTGCAGCCCACCAGGCTCCTCCATCCATGGGATTTTCCAGGCAGGAGTACTGGAGTGGGGAGCCATTGCCTTCTCCAGGAGATCTTCCCAACCCAGGGATCGAACCCAGGTCTCCCACATTGCAGACAGACACTTTACCCTCTGAGCCACCAGGCAGTGGATAGCCACATGTTATCCTCAAGCATACGGTTTGCAGTGAGAAAAGTCTCTTTTGTTCAAGAGGAAAACCCACTGCACCTGGAGTTCTCTTGTGCTTTCCTTAGTGGAATGACCCGGGGAAGAGAGAGATTGGAGGTGCTGAGAAACAGAAGTGTGAACTGACTGTCCCAAAGAGAGGCCATGTCAGTGGAGGCTCAGAGAGCCCAGTCGTTCTTGTTTAGCAGTGAGCTTTGCACCACCATTTGGCTAGAGCACAAGAATACTAGGGTCCACTCACCTCCTGAAGCACTGTGAGGGACAGAGCAAGGGAACGGTAAAATGGAGTTTTCCCCGAGACTCCAAAATTTGGAGGCAAAAGACTCTTCTGGTTTTTAAGATTTTTTTTTTTGACACCCATTTCCCACTGTAGTTTTATGTATTTTTTACTTTTTATATATTTAAAAAGACCTTTTCTGAGGTCGACCATGTTTTTAAAAGTCTTTATTGAATTCGTTACAATATTGCTTCTGTTTTATGTTTTGGGTTTTTGGCCTCAAGGCAGGTGGAATCTTAGCTCCCCGACCCGGGATCAAACCCACACCCCCTGCATTGGAAGGTGAAGAAGGCTTAATCACTGGACCACCAGGGAAGTTGCTACTGTAGCTTTATTATTGAGCCCTGGCTTTTTGGCAATTGCTGGACAGGAAATTATCCAGAACTTCAAAGCCAAACAGAGACAGCATTCCTATTCAAGTATCTCTGTCTTCCTGTCCTTGCCTTTTCTTCTCAACCAAACTTCCGTGTGACCTTGCAGATGCATTCCGAGTGGCTTGTCTGGGAAGCTGGATTCTCTGGGTCAGGCTGTGGGGCAAAGTTAGCTTGCTCAGAGAAACATAAGCAGACCTGTTTGGCTGGAATTATCTTGTAGGTCCATGTTGGTTTCCTCTTAGGGTCTGTGGTAGGGGAGATTTAGTGTTTGTGCCCCTTGGGGTTAGGGGAGAGGATTGGACTATGACTGCCGTTGTGATTGCCCACAGTGCTCTGTAACTCCATCATTTTAATGAGGAAAATTCAGCGTCTTTCTACCTGGTTGCTAACTGCACGTCTTCCCTTTCTCTGCCCCCATTTATGTGTTTATACATAGTTGTTCACTGAGGGCTTAATATTTGCCAGATTCTGAGACTTGCACTTAAGGAATTCAGGTCCGCTGAGAGTGATAGGGAAATAAATAGGCATTTATAATGCAGCTATCAGTGCTGGAGGGGGTGAGATGTGATACTGCTGCGGAGTATGCTTGATTCAATTCTTCCTGTGGTGGGTAGAAGGAATAATCAGGGAAGACTTCCTGGAGGAAGTGACATGAAATTGGAAGACTGATTGTGAGTAGCATGGATAAGGGGGGGGGCAGAGAGGATGTTTTGGGGAGCAGGAAGAGTGTGTGCCAAAGGGCTGGTGTGGAAGTGGGGAAGCAGGATGCTGGAAACTGCAAATAACTTACCTGGCTGGGGTCCGGGGGGTGGGGGGCAGGGTTGAGGTTCAAGAGTAGGCAGAACTGAGGTCTGAATCTAGGTCTGTGAGTCATGCTGGGGCATCTGATCATGATCAGGTGGCAGTGGGGAGTTATGGACAAGTTTAGGGCAAGGGGTTGATTCAACCAACTCCAGCAATAGCTCAGTGGGTTGGAGAATTGTGTTTTCTTAAGGAGCATCATCTTTCCCAAATATGGTTGCTATCTCCATGCCATAGCCCCTGGTGCCACAGGCTCTAGAATTCAGGGACTCCAGAGCAAAGAAGGTATAATGTTCCTATTCAAGCTGAGTTATAATGGTCAAACCAAGGCTGATATAAGAGTCAGAATGCATATCCAAGTAGCTGCAAAAATTAGGAAGAAATAAATCGAATGAAAGTGTTAGTGTTGACTCTTTGCAACCCCACAGACTATAGCCTGCCTGACTCCCATGTCCATGGGATTCTCCAGGCAAGAATACTAGAGGGAGTTGCCATTCCCTTTTCTGGGGGATCTTCCCGACCCAGGGATCGAACCTAGGTCTCCTGCATTGCAGGCAGAATCTTTTGACCATCTGAGCCACCAGGGAATATAGATTGTTCTTGATACTCTTTTGGGGAGGAGAAGCTAGATCTCAACGAGAAATGATTTGGGTCAGTCACAGTGAGCAGCCCGTGCTGGCCAATGAAACGTTTCTAAAGACACAGATTAAACCAAGGTGTAGATTTTTTTCCCCTCCCCCGCAAAAGGACTTTACCCCACAAGCATCTTTTCTACAAAGGCAAAACATCTTGCATGTTGTGGCCGATTTCTTGACCACCCGGCTGTCCTTCTCCGATGGAAGTAATTGGGGGAGAAAGGTCTGCGAGCAGAAGCTTTGATGTCTGGGAGAAGGGGGCACCTTTTCAGCAAATGTCCGCTGCAGACACAGTGATTGAGAAAGGCACATCCGTTTTGGAAAATGCCTGCTAATTAAATGAATGTTTTCAACTGGAAAGCATGTCTGAGCTGTTCAGATACATCCCCGATGAAGTTGGGAGGAATGCTTTAGATGTTGGCCTCAAGTGGGTGTTTTATATACCTGGGCCTCCTCAAGTCTCAGAGAGCACATTTCATTCATTCATTCGCTCGTTTAACAAACGCTTGATGGATTCCTCTGTGCTAGGTAGGCACTGCGGTGGGTGTTGGATCTTCACTAACGAACCAGGCTCCTATGGGAGTTTGTATGTTTTTTTTTTTAAATTTTAAAATGGAAGTATAGTTATTTTACTAAATGTTGTGTTAGTTTCTGCTCTACCGTAAAGTGAATATATATACACACGTAAATCCCCTCCCTTTTGCACCTACCCCCTTTCCCACCACCCCACCCTGAGCTGGGCTCCCAGTGTTATACAGCAGCTCCCCACCAGCTATCTGTTCCTCACGTAGCGGTGTTTGTATATCTATCCTACGCTCCCAGTTCATCCCGCCCTCCCCTCCCCCTCTTGTATCCATGGGTGCTTCTATGCTGACGTGTGAGACAGATCTTTATTGAGAGCCTTTTGTGTCACGTCTTCTTACCGCTAAAGATGAGTAAAGAAAGGGTAAAACTGGGTCTTTAGAGACCGACCGATATGAGCCGCGGTCCAGTCTCCTCTGTTTATTAGCTCTGTGACCTTGAACAACTGCTTATTAGCCTTTGCCAGCCTCAGCCTCCCAGTCCATATAATGGTCATCACAGTAGTGCCCACCTTATAGGAGGAGAGTGAATATTAGGTGAGCTAACGCATGAAAAGTGCTTTGTTTAGTGTTTGAGCCGTTGAAAGAGCTCGACGCGGGTGAGTTTTGCTTACGATCGAGGCCAAGGACATCAAGGAATTGTTAAAAAGTAAATTCATACTCATTGCGAAAGAAATCAAACAAAAACAGAAGCCCTGGAGTTAAAAGCGGAGGTCGTCCTCTTACTTCAGTGGCCAAGGCCACTTATGCATTCATGAGCGCTGAAAGTCACGGACGACTCCCCCTGCCTTTACCGTGGATGAGGAATCTGTTGGCTTCCTATTGGGCAAGGGGCTGCCTTAGACCACCGTTTGAGAAGCAAACGAACAACACGGCATCAGTTCTCCACTTGCATCTTAATCGTCTGGGAAGAGGTGCTTGATAAAATGAACATTCCCGGGCTCCCTCCCTTTGAATGTGGCTGCTAGAATATTGCAAATTAGACGGGTCTTGTGTTGTTTTCCTTTTGAGTGGTGCTGACAGAGACCCTCACACACTCCAGGTCCCTATGACTGAAACAGGACACTTATGCATAAAACGATGGGAAAAACCAGCAGCAAAAATCTGGCCCTCCTCTTTTTGGAGAGAAGCCTCAGTTCGCCCTCTGCCACTTTGCCGCACCTTTCTTGGTCAGAGGATTCTCATCTGTAGCTCACAACTTGCATGGTGCCACCCTGATGGCACATTAAGTGGCAGCGGATTCAAAGCCCACTGAAGGTCACCCTCCCGACATCCAGCCAGGCGCCTCGGCTCTTACTATCCAGGGCTGGGTGGCCTTTTCTTGGCTTGGCACAGCCCCTCACCAGGTGATTCTTTACAGCTCTGAGTTCATAAGAGCTTCTTTAGGAAAGCAGAAAATGTTTCAGGTGAGTTTGGAGAGATGAGTGTGTTTACCAGAACAAACATCTTGCCGTTTGTCAGCCTTTGATTGTATCCGCCTGCACTTTCCTCTCTGAATGGAGTTGGGGAAAAGCAAGTTCATTTAAAGCTTGAAAATACCCATCTTCTCATCCATTTTGCACCAGCCTTTCTTTGCCCTAAACAATAACACGTATGCTTGCCTCCTTTCCCTGGTCTGTTTTCCAGAACAATCTTGCTTCCCTTTGGCCTTTGCTCTGCTCTGCTTCTGTAAATCCATTTACCTTGCTAATAATAATAATGATCTGTAATGTTGGGGAAATGCTTTCCTAGAGCCTTAACTCATCTGACACGTATGAAATCTTTATGAGGTGGGCCGGGGCAAGGAGCTTCATGTCCGGTTAACATCGAGTGAGTGTTGATGCTACATGCATTGAATACTTCTCCCAGTTTCAGCAAGTAGGCACGGTCCCCACTTTACAGATGAAGAAACTGAGGCTCAGGGCAGTAAAGTAGCTCACCCAAGCCCTTGCAGCTACCTAGTAGCGGAGTACAAATTTGGAGCTAAGTCTCTTGACTCCAAAGTCTGTGCTTTTAACAATTCTCTCATCTTCCGTATGTGTTCTTACGAGGATGACAGATGAGGAAACTGAGGCACAAAGAGATGGAGGGGCTGCAGCTATTTGTCATCTTGCAGGTGTTCGTAGATCCAGCTGGGACTGGGTTTCGCACAAAAGGGGTTTAATGTAAATGAAAGTTTAGCAATAGGAACAGCTTCAGGCAAGTCTTGATCTAGGAGTCTCAATGCTTCAAAGAACCTGATTTTGCCATGTTAGTTCTCTCAGCTCCTCAGCGAACATGCGAGCATTAATTACTGATCCAGCACCGTGCTAGATTCTGGATAGGGGTCAACTCTGGCCCCAGTCATGGAGGTTTCAACTCCCAGGAGCATGGGGAGAGAGTGATGGTTTAAAGCAGAAAATTCCAGTGCATCTTGGTTCTCTCTCACACATGCTTATTTTTAACATAGCATTACAAATACAGTTGAACGGCCCCTCCCTCCTTCCCTGCTGTATCAAAAGGCATACGAATAGAACTGCTCTGGCGTCACTGTGCTTGGAAGCCCAGAGTCTTGTTCACCTGGCCTCTACTCTCCACTCTCCTGCTTTGGGAGCCCCTCTCCCTAATGTGGTGGTCTTTGAGGAATTCCATGACTTTCTATGAAACAAAATTTTAAATCTACTCTTTTTCATCAGTAACAGTTTTTTTTTCATTGGTCTATAGTATATGTACCAAAGAAATGCACATATCATAAAAGCTGAGTTCAGTGAACTTTCACAAAGTAAACACGTCCTTGGAAACCATACCCAGATCAAGAACCAGGAGATGTCAGCCTATTTCCCAGTCTCAGTCACCCTGACAAAATGCTGCATCTTGATTTTGACACCATAGATTAGTTTTTTCTGTGTCCTCTTGTATACAGAGTCACCCAGAGTCTTTTGCTTAGCATTATGCTGGTGAGATTTCCCTGCTCATTTTAACGTGCACATGGTACTCTATTTGATGAATATTGCGTAATTCACTTCACCGATCTTACATTGTTCTAAATGAGTAGGTTGCTTGTAACTTAGGATTGTTGATTTTCTTTTCAGTTTTCCTTGTTTATTGGGAACGGATGCATTTGCCCAGAGCAAGGATAGAGTGTTGGTTAGACTTTACTGCTTGGAAGCAACAGAACCAACGCGGGCTTGCTCAGGCAAGAGAGTTCAAAAGAGAGGCTCACAGGAGTGGAGGGAGGACAAAGGAAACGAGCCAGGAGAAGCCACGGGCAGAGGGGTATTATCTGGAAACACACAGGGACAGTTCATGGAAGGGAAACCAAGGTGGGCAGAGGCTGGGCAGCAAAATCCAATTTTTTAAAAAATAGTTATCTACTTATTTGCCTATTTATTTATTTGGCTGTGCTGGGTCTTAGTCACAGCACGTGGATCTTCAGTTTTCACTGTGGCACACAGAATCTATTAGTCACCTATTAGTCACAAGCAACATCTTTGGTCGTGGCTTGTGAACAGTGAGTTGTGGCGTATGGGGTCCAGTTCCCTGACCAGGGATCAAACCCAAGTCCCTGCATTGGGAACGTGGAGTCTTAGCCCCTGGGCCACCAGGAAAAGCCAGTGTCCTTTTATGTGGACCTATCAGCCCTGTAGGAATTTGGGCTTGAAGGAGATGTTTTGGGGAAAGTAGGTTCTTCTTGGTAACCAGGAAACCCTGGTTTGGACTGGCGTACCTGCTTCTAAGCCTGGCCCTGGGTTGTCTCTTTGTGGCTTGTCCTAGGACTGAGATCCTGAGTAGTGCAGGAATTCTCAAACATTTCTTTGCAAGGAACTTCACGCATATCAGAGAAGTGTGGGTAAGAATCTCTGGTCCTGGGGATGCACTTCTATTCATCTTCAAAACCTTCCTGTTGTTGTTTTAGTCACTAAGTCCTGTCTGACTCTTTTTCGACCCCATGGACTGTAGCCTGCCAGCCCCCTCTGTCCTTGGGATTCTCGAGGCAAGAATACTGGAGTAGGTAACCCTTCCCTTCTCAAAGGGATCTTCCTGACCCAGGGATCAAACCCAAGTCTCCTGCATTGTCAGGCAGATTCTTTACCACTGAGCCACCTGGGGAGCCCTCAGAACCTTGGGATTTATTTTGAAAATTCATATGAAGTTTGCGTTTCATTCCCTATGTATCCATGTTTATTTGGCACAAAAGCGCAATTATATTTTCTAAACCCTCAAACAAGTAGATACTCTGAGGCCGTGTTGCTCAAGTATAGTCTGTGAAGCAGCAGCATCAACATCACCTGGAGCTAGTTGTTAATGCAGAGTTCCAGCATTTTCCCATGATTCCCTGACTCTGCAATTTCATACGATTCCTAGCTGACTCATGTGCATAGTAAAGCCCAAGTATCACTGCTCTATCTTTCATTCATCCAGTCATCAGAAATGCATTGAGCATTTTCTGTTTACCAGGTACTGGCTTTACCGCAGGGAGCAAAACAGACGAAGTTCCTAAGCTCATGGATGTCCAGCCAGATAATGAAGATAGGCATTGAATAAATACTTACCGAGGAGGAAAGGGTGCATGGATCCCCCTGGACACATATGTCTAGGAGGATGGGGGAGGTCAGGGCAAGCTCCCTGCAGCAAATGCAGTTTCACTGGAGACTGGGAGGGTGGGTATAACGTAGTTAGGCTGAGGGAGGGCTGCAAGGAGTCAGAAAATGAATGCTAGTGCCCTGGGCAGAGGGTATGATGTATGTCAAGACCTCAGGAAGGGAAGTCTAGCTTATCAGTGCAGAACTTCTTCATTCATTCACTCACTCAGCAGACTTAGATACAATACCTGTTACGTTGGTAGCCAGCACTTTGCTTAATGCTGGGGAGGTGCGGCTGATGGTGACTGAGATGATGACAATAATGGACACTTAAATAGCCAGACATTATCCCAGGCTCGGTATGTATATTAAGTCACCCAACCATCATCGTTAATGGCCCTATGAGACAGCTTCTAGGATGTTCTCCATTTTACAGAGCAGGAAACTGAGGCAGGAAAGGGTTAGTTAACTTTGCCCACAATGATTCAGCAGAGGCCAAATTCAAGCCGGGGAAGCCCAGCTTGGAACTTCCCCGTCTTCATCATTACATTCTAAGTAGGACAAGGGTCAGACTCTGCCTGCAATGCATTGCCACTTCCTCCTCCAGGGCATCTTCCCAACACAGGGACTGAACCTGCATCTCCTGCATTGCAGGCAGAGTCTTTACGGCTGAGCCGCCAGGGAAGCCCATAGACGCACATACACTCACACTTAAACAGACAACACATACATACTTGTATCCTAAGGACATTCAGTCACACGCATGCTGTTCACATGCTCACTCAAACGTGGACAAACACATGTGCCACTTTCCTTCAGACACTCATTCAAAGTGCTTCCCTGTAGTTCAGATAGTAAAGAATCTGCCTGCAATGCCGGAGGCCTGGGTTTGATCCCTGGGTTGGGAAAATCCCCTGGATAAGGGAATGGCTACCTACTCCAGTAATTTTTCCTGGAGAATCCCATGGAGAGAGGAGCCTGGCAGGCTGCAGTCCATGGGATTGCAAAGAGCCGGACAAGACTGAACGACTAACACTAGTCAACTAGTACATACACACACATGCACACTCTCCTGCCTTGCACATGCACACACACACACACACACACACACCAGCAGCATATTCTTTATTGCACACATACTTTGAAGCCTTGGTGCCTGCCATCTACCAAAGAACCTTGCAGTCATGTCAGAGAGGAAAAGTTCAAATGAAAATCAGATCCAGTAATTACAGGATTTGCTACACACACATTTTTTTTCCCCCAGTTTGGAAAATGAAAGAGGCCCAGGAGATGAGAGACTTTCCTGGGGGCTGGGGAGTCAGTAAGCGAAACCACATTTAAGGGAGTGAGAAAAACTCCCTAAAGTATCCTTAAAAACCGCTGGATGCAGAAGAGGATTGGTGGCACAACTTGCTTGTCAGCCATTAGATCTGTCTTCTGTGTCTTAGCGCAGTGGCATTTTGCGGGCTTTTCAAGGACAAAGCCAAGGCTTTTCCCTTTGAGGCCCCATTTCTAGAATAGGACACTAAATATCATCCAGATTGACTCACTTTGGCAAACATGTACGGAATGTCCAATAGATGTTGGGCACTGGATAAGCCACTTGGGGGTACACAAATAACTAAAGGGTATCCAGAATGGTAGAGGAAAGAGGTAAGTATCACCTGGGGTGAATTCAGTGCAAAGGACAGAAAAGAAATGGAAACGTTTTAAGGGTAGCTGGCTTCAGGCATTGCTGGATCCAGGGGCTCAGACCAACTTTTATCACATAATCACACTAATGGTGTGACATGGTCAGCTGTGGTCACTTGGGCTGCAGGGTGGAGAAAAAACTGGGACAAGAGTGGGAGCTAGAAAGTTAGTTTGGGGAAAGGAACATTGTGATAGTCCAGGGTGAAGAGCATGGTGGCTTATGACTAAGCAGATATGTAGCTGGAAAGATGTGAATGAGAGATGAGGTTTAAGTTGTGAAGATTTGGTGATGGAGGGTGTAGGGCATAAGGAAGAGGGAGGTATCGAAAAGAATTCCTAAACCTAGAGATTGTCATACTGAGTGAAGTAAGTCAAACGGAGAGGCAGAAACTTTGTATGGCATCCCTTTTATGAAGAGTCTTAAAAAGACATGATTCAAATGAACTTATTTATAAAACAGACTTGCAGACTCAGAGAAAGAACTTATGGCTGCTGGGGGTGGGGGAAGGATGAGGGGAAGGAATAGTTAGGGAATTTGGGTTGGACAGGTATATACTGCTGTATTTAAAATGGATAACCAACAAGGACCTACTGCATCGCACAGGGAGCTCTGCTTAGTGTTCTGAGGCAGCCTGGAGGGGAGCGGGGTTTGGGGGAGAATGGATCCATGTGTATGTATGGCTGAGTCCCTTTGCTGTCCACCTGAAACCATCACAACACTGTTAATCATCTGTATTCCAATTCAGCATAAGAAGTAGAACTTTAATCAAGAAGAGGGGCTTCCCCGGTGGCTCTGCTGGTAAAGAATCCGCCTGCAGTGCAGGAGACCTGGGTTCAATCCCTGGGTTGGGAAGATCCCCTGGAGAAAGAAATGGCTGCCCACTCCAGTAGTGTGGCCTGGAGAATTCCGTGTACTTCTCCAGGGTCCATGGGGTTGCAAAGACTCAGACATGATTAAGTGACTTTCACTTCACTTACCCAAGAAGATGGGTATAAACACTTTGACTTAAGAATGATGGTCTTTCCCCCTGCCCTCAGCATTATTTAGCTGTAATTGACAAAACTGTGAGTGTAAGTATATAATGGGATCATATGACATATGTGTATATTGTGAAAGGATTCCCACCATCGAATTAATTAACACATCCATCACCTCATGCATTTGTCTTGTGTGTGTGTGTGTGTGTGTGTGTGTGTGAGAGAGCACTTCGATTCTACTCTCTTAGCAAAATCTAGAGCCAGGCTACCTACTTGGGTTCAAGTCTCAGCCCAACATTTTGCCAGCTGGTTAGCCTTGGGCAAGCCACTCCACTTCCTATTCCTCAGTTTCAGTGTCTTTAAAGTGGGATAAGGCTGTTGAGCCCATAGAGCTGTCCTAAAGGGTTAATGAGACAATATGTGCAGAGTGTTTAAACTCACCCCTGTGTACAGGAAGCAGTCAATCAAGATGAAGTTCATCATTATTGGGCTTCCCAGGTGGCTCAGTGATAAAGAATTCACCTGCAGTGCAGGAGACATGGGTTCGATCCCTGAGTTGGGAAGATCCCCTGGAGAAGGAAATGGCTGCTCACTCCAGTACTCATCTTGTTTTGGAGGATTTGCTCTTTTCTGAAGGTTGGGGTTAGGAATGGCCGTGACCAAATGATTTACTTTGGCCAAAAATGTAAGTAGAAGTGATATGTCACTTTTGAGTAGATATTTTAAGAGCTGGTATGCAATTGACCACGTCTATCTTTCTCTCTGCCATGGTGACCAGCAAGGTTCTGGATGTTGGATACTCTCTGTCAGCCTGGTATCAGAGTGAGGATATAGGGCAGAGCCCCCAGGTGACCTACAAGAGCAATGTAGCATGAATGAGAAATAGATCTTCACTGTTACAAGATCCTGAAAGTGGGGATTGTTGTTACTGCAACAAAAGCCATCCTATCCTGACTGATACAGTGATGGGCACTAGAAACTGGACCATAGACATCTTTGTTCTTTAAATGAATATTTCAAAGGTTCACTCCTCCATGATGTCCATGCATGTTCAGTTGCTTTAGTCATGTCCAACTCTTTTCGATCCTATGGACTATAACCCTCTAGGCTCCTCTGTCCATAGGATTCTCCAGGCAAGAATACTGGAGTGGGTTGCCATGCCTTCCTCCAGGGGATCTTCCTGACCCAAGGGTCAAACCCAGGTCTCCTGCATTTCAGGCAGATTCTTTACCCATTGAGCCACCTAGGAAGCCGTCACACTTGCATGATGTTGTGCAGTAATCCCATTGTACAGATCCAAATATAGACAGGGGAAATAAACTTTTTTAACTTTCAAAGAGAGAGTCTACTCAGCTCTGAAATACCCTGAAATGGATTCTTACTGAAAAAAAAAAAAAAGCAAGGTTGATGAAAAGTATAAGCTTTTATATGTAATGAAAATGGAAGTGGGTATCACTGCACATGTGAAAAGGAAATCTATGAAAACCACAGCATTTTAGCAGGTTAAAGGTAAAAGCAAATGGGCTTATTATGTATCAGTTAAATAAACAAGGGCTTTTGGGACCAGAAATGGGAGGTTTTCTAGTCACCATTGAACCTTTCAGAGATGTATTTAAAATATGGCATTAGGTGTATGTGGAGTCTTGTTTTTTTTTTTTTTTTTTCTTTTTTTTGTTACCATTCTAAACTGATCACATAAGAGCAGAGAACTAGACTTAGAAACTGGGGGTTTTAGACGTATCAGAAAATTGAAATAACACTTAGGCTTTCAGGAAGGTTTGCAGATCTTGGGACACTAAGAGTTTAACCTCAGCCATGATCTATGACTTTCTTCTCCCCGGAGAAGGAAATGGCAACCCACTCTAGCACTCTTGCGTGGAAAATCCTATGGATGGAAGAGCCTGGTAGGCTACAGTCCATGGGGCCGCAAAGAGTCGGACATGACGGAGTGACTTCACTTTCACTTTCATGATCTGTGAGTTTATTTTTCCCAATTTCAGAAATGCTTCAGACATATTTACTCTTGGTCCTGGAAATGATGCTGCTTGGGGTGACACACTCATATTTCTCTTTCTTGACAGTAGGAACTTTGGGGGTGTGGTTAACATAGAAATTAATTTCCAAGTCCCTGTGGCTTGGTTGTTGCTGTCTCCTGGGAAAAGAGTAGGGCAAAATCCACAGTCCTGCAGGCTTGTCTGTGGTTTGCGTGTTGTGATGTCAGTGGGAATATAACTCGATGGAGTCCATGTGAGCAGAGCCATGGCCCCAGTGACAATAGTAGTAAAGGGCACAGCCTTGGTGGTGAATAGACCTCAATTTTTATATCAGTTCCACCTTGGGGAATTTGAATTCCCTCTCTAAGCCTCAGTTTGCTCATTTGCATAATGGGCTTTTTCGGGTTGTCATGAGGATCGACTGAGACAACAATGTAAAGTGAGGCTTATCTTAACACCTAGTATATGCTCAATAAATCTTAGTGATGATGAGATCAACTGTTTCATGGTGACTCATGGTGAGAGCAAGTCAGACGTTGGTCTTTGGTGTTATAATTTTCCTCAGTGAAATACCATATTCAAGAGGGCAATTGGGATGACCCAGTGACCACTGAGATGCCAGGGCTGTGGAAGTGACATTTGAGATTTTATTAGCCAGTCCCTAAGGTGTGAAGCATTGGAGAAGGAAATGGCAACCCACTCCAGTGTTCTTGCCTGGAGAATCCCAGGGACGGGGAGCTTGGTGGGCTGCCGTCTATGGGGTCGCACAGGGTCGGACACGACTGAAGCGACTTAGCAGCAGCAGGAAGGTGTGATGAAAGCCAGGTGCTTGCTCACTTCCAAGTGAGTTTTTACCTAAGAGTGAATTTCTAAATAATTTATTTATTCTTTTTAGAGCATCATTTTGATACCTAACAACTAGCTCTATGAGAAGATCAGGCTCAGAAGCTGTTGTGGATGGTCAGGAACAGATTTTCATATAGCTGTCATCTAGTTATCCTATATACCAGGATCCTATTTTTATTTGGAGTCTTTTTATTTCAGGAGCTCAAAATCGCTCCTTCTTGCCATTAAATCAGGGCTTCTCTGGTGGTTCAGATGGTAAAGAATCTGCCTGCAATGCAGGAGACCTGGGTTTGATCCCTGGGTTGGAAAGATCCTCTGGAGAAGGGAATGGCAACCCACTCCAGTATTCTTGTCTGGAGAATTCCATGGACAGGGGAGCCTGGTGGGCTACAGTCCATGGGGCTGCACAGAGTCAGACACAATTTGAGTGACTAACAGCCTTTAAGTCAAACCCCAAACTCCATTATTACAGAAAATAACTCTCTGTGATGTACCCTAAGATAGCTCTTCAGCATTCTTGCTTGCTCTTTCTTCAATATACTTTGTATTTTGCTTCTGATAAGGGCAGATATGTGGTACTTGTGCGACCAGTNGGCTGCACAGAGTCAGACACAATTTGAGTGACTAACAGCCTTTAAGTCAAACCCCAAACTCCATTATTACAGAAAATAACTCTCTGTGATGTACCCTAAGATAGCTCTTCAGCATTCTTGCTTGCTCTTTCTTCAATATACTTTGTATTTTGCTTCTGATAAGGGCAGATATGTGGTACTTGTGCGACCAGTTCAAATCTAATCTAGTCTCCATGGCAGACATCACTCAGCGATCTTTGCTTTGACTTCTTACCCAGTTTGTTCTCAAAACAGTACTGCAGGCAGCCACTCTCAATTGATGAAGCATGGTGTGATTTACCACCCCTGATGTAGGCAGTCTGGCTTTTTATTTTGAACATTCTAGGGTTTCTCCATACTTATCAGTTTAGTTCAGTCGCTCAATCATGTCTGACTCTTTGCAACCCTATGGACTTCAGCACGCCAGGCTTCCTTGTCCATCATCAACTCCTGGAGCTTGCTTAAACTCATGTCTATTGAGTCAGTGATGACATCCAACCATCTCATCCTCTGTTGTCCCCTTCTCCTTCTGCCTTCAATCTTTGCCAGCATCAGGGTCTTTTCCAATGAGTCAGTTATTTTTGGTCGCCAAAGTATTGGAGTTTCAGCTACAGCATCAGTCCTTCCAATGAACATACAGATCTGATTTCTTTTAGGATTGACTGGTTTGATCTCCTTGCAGCCCAAGGGACTCTCAAGAGTCCTCTCCAACATCACAGTTCAAAAGCATCAATTCTTCAGCATTCAGCTTTCTTTATAGTCCAACTCTCACATCCATACATAACTACTGGAAAACCATAGCTTTGACTACACGGACCTTTGTTGGCAGAGTGATGTCTCTGCTTTTTAATAAGCTGCCTAGGTTGGTCATAGCTTTTCTTCCAAGGAGTAAGCGTTTTTAAATTTCATGGCTGCAGTCACCATCTGCAGTGATTTTGGAGCCCCCCAAAATAAAGTCTCTCACTGTTTCTATTGTTTCCCCATCTATTTGCCATGAAGTGATGGGACCGGATGCCATGATCTTTGTTTTTGAATGTTGAGTTTAGGCCAGCTTTTTCACTCTCTTCTTTCACTTTCATCAAGAGGCTCTTTAGTTCTTCTTCACTTTCTGCCATAAAGATGGTATCATCTGAGTATCTGAGGTTATTGATATTTCTCCTTGCAATCTTGATTCCAGTTTGTGCTTCATCCAGCCGGCATTTTGCGTGATGTACTCTGCATAGAAGTTAAATAAGCACGGTGACAATATACAGCCTTGACATACCCTTTCCCAATTTGGAACCAGTCTGTTGTTCCATGTCCAGTTTTAACTGTTGCTTCTTGACCTGAATACAGACTTCTCAGGAGGCAGGTCAGGTGGTCTGGTATTCTCATCTCTTTAAGAATTTTCCACAGTTTGTTGTGATCCACACAGTCAAAGGCTTTGGCATAGTCAATAAAGCAGAAGTAGATGTTTTTCTGGAACTCTCTTGCTTTTTCAATGATCCAGCGGATGTTGGCAATTTAATTTCTTGTTCCTCTGCCTTTTCTAAAACCAGCTTGACCATCTGGAAGTTCACGGTTCACATACTGTTGAAGCCTGGCTTGAAGAATTTTGATCGTTACTTTACTAGCATGTGAGATGAGTGCAATTGTGTGGTAGTTTGAGCATTCTCTGGCATTGCCTTTCTTTGGGATTGGAATAAAAACTGACCTTTTCCAGTCCCGGGGCCACTGCTGAGTCTTCCAAATTTGCTGGCATATGAGTGCAGCACTTTCACAGCATCATCTTTCAGGATTTGAAATAGCCTAACTGGAATTCCATCACCTCCACTAGCTTTGTTGTGATGCTTCTGAAGGCCCACTTGACTTCCCATTCCAGGATGTCTGGCTTGAGGTGAGTGACCCACCATCGTGGTTGTCTGGGGCTTTACTTCCCCATACTTATATGCTTTTTTTTTTTTTTTTTTAAATCATTTCATCTTCTCTCTTTTTCTTATTATTTTTTAAATTTTATTTACTTATTTTGGGCTATACTTGGTCTTTGTTGCTGTGAGGGCTTTTCACTCCTTGCAGAGAATGGGGGCTCCTCTCTAGTTGTGGTGCACAGGCTTCTCTGCAGAGGCCTCTTTTGTTGTGGGGCATGGGCTCGAGGGTACACAGGCTCCATAGGTGTGTCTCTTGGGCTTAGCGGTTCCACAGTTTGTGGAATCTTCCTGGATCAGGGGTCGAACCTGTGTCTCCAGCCTTGGCAGGTGAATTCTCAACCACTGGACCTCAGGGAAGTTCCACACTTACATGATTTTAAGTGCTGGCCCTTTGACCCAGAATTCCTTTGTCTCCGCCCAACCAAGCTCCATTCATCATTCAGGATTGAATGCATTTTTACCAAATTTCCTCAGGCATTCTCAGTAGATTATAAAATCAGAAATGGTGTCTAGTCTTGAGTTGATTTGAAATCCTACATGATAGTTTTTTCTGATGATGTAAACTCAACTGACCTTTCCTTGTTCTGATCTTTCAAACCATGTTGTATCTGACTATAATCACATCAGCGGTATTTTTAAGCCTATGACGAATAACTTTTTGCATATTTGGACTTTACATCTAGGTTCTTGAGAGAGGGAGCCACATGGATTTTTAGAGTAGGCAAATCTGAGTTCAAATCCTGGCTTTGCCATTTCTTAAAATGAACTTCACCTCACTGAATGTCAGATTCCTTGAATGAAAAGTGAACAAGGTAATAAAACCTACTTCCTGAGGATTATTTTAAGTATTCAATGCATATAAATCCCTTAGCCTAGTTTCTGAGAAATAGTGAGGGGAAAATATAATGTATCTTTATATTCTTTATAAACCACAGTGAGATGCAAAGAACCTTGAAAAGAAAGTTCCGATTTCCACCCTAGGTTTGGCTATTGATTAGCTTGGAGAAGTCACTTCAGAGTCTTACCTTGTTCATTTATAAAATGACCTTTAAGATGCATTCTTTGGTCTCAGTTCAGTCACTCAGTCGTGTCCATCTCTTTGTGACCCCATGGACTGCAGCACGCCAGGCTTCCCTTTCCATCACCAACTCTTGGAGTTTACTCAAACTCTTGTCTGTTGAGTCGGTGATGCCATCCAACCATCTCATTCTTTGTTGTTCCCTTCTCCTCCTGCCTTCAATCTTTCCCAGCATCAGGGTCTTTCCCAANTAGTGAGGGGAAAATATAATGTATCTTTATATTCTTTATAAACCACAGTGAGATGCAAAGAACCTTGAAAAGAAAGTTCCGATTTCCACCCTAGGTTTGGCTATTGATTAGCTTGGAGAAGTCACTTCAGAGTCTTACCTTGTTCATTTATAAAATGACCTTTAAGATGCATTCTTTGGTCTCAGTTCAGTCACTCAGTCGTGTCCATCTCTTTGTGACCCCATGGACTGCAGCACGCCAGGCTTCCCTTTCCATCACCAACTCTTGGAGTTTACTCAAACTCTTGTCTGTTGAGTCGGTGATGCCATCCAACCATCTCATTCTTTGTTGTTCCCTTCTCCTCCTGCCTTCAATCTTTCCCAGCATCAGGGTCTTTCCCAATGAGTCAGTTCTTCTCATTAGGTGGCCAAAGGATTGGAGTTTCAGCTTCAGCATCAGTCCTTCCAATGAATATTCAGGACTGATTTCCTTTAGGATGGACTGGTTGGATCTCCTTATTCTCCAAGGGACTCTCAAGAGTCTTCTCCAACACCACAGTTCAAAAGCATCAATTCTTTGGTGCTCAGCTTTCTTTACAGTCCAACTCTCACATCCATACATGAACACTGGAAAAACCATAGCTTTGACTAGATGCAACTCGTCTCTGCTCCCTCTTTAAAAAGTTTCTTTTAGATGTGGACCATTTTTAAAGTCTTTGTTGAATTTGTTACAATATTGCTTCTGTTTTTTGTTTGTTTTTTCGGCCACAAGGCATGTGGGATTAGCTCCTCAACTGGAGATAGAACCTATCCCCCCTGCATTAGAAGGGAAATGGAAGCCACTGGACTGTCAGGGAACGCTCTCCTCCCACTTTGGTTTGTGGTATAAATGGGATGCTGTAGGTCTGAATAGTCAAAGCTATGATTTTTCCAGTGGTCATGTACAAATGTGAAAGTTGGACCATAAAGAAGGCTGAGCGCTGAAGAATCGATACTTTTGAATTGTGGTGCTGGAGAAGACTCTTGAGAGTTCCTTGGACTGCAGGGAGATCAAACCAGTCAATCTGAAAGGAAATCAGTTTTGAATATTCATTGGAAGACTGAGTTCTGAAGCTGAAGCTCCAATACTTGGGCCACCTGATACGAAGAGCTGGCTCATTGGAAAAGACCCTGATGCTGGGAAAGATTGAGGGCAAAAGGAGAATAGGGAGACAGAGAATTAGACGGTTAGGTAGCATCACTGACTTAGACATGAACTAGAGTAAACTCCGGAAGATAATGGGGGTCAGGGAGGCCTGGCATACTGCAGTTGATGGAGGTGCAAAGAGTCAGACGTAAGCGACTGAACAACAACAACAAGAGGTGAAAGCAAAGGCGACATCCGAAGTATGCGTCAGTCTGTGTGCCACGGGGACGGACTAGCTGGAGCAGCTGTTGGACAGATGCCAGCTGTAACAAGCAGGACAGACACTCTGACTGTCCACCCTTGCTGAAGGCATTCTGGAAAGCGCGAAGCAGTACGCAGGTGCGTGGAATCCCTATTGTCATTAATCCCCAGGAAAAGTGAAGATGGAAAGAATTTTCACAAATAATGATAGCTCATAATATTGCAGGAACCTCAGAAAAGGCTGACTCAGTCAGGATTCTCAGCTGAGAGCAACAGAATCCCAACTCAGCGGGGTAAGTGAAAGGCAGATTTGGATTTAGGTGTGGCTGCACCCAAGGGCTCTAGTGACATATTAAGGACAGTCTTGTTCTCTTTTCGTTCCTGCTTTCCTCTGTGTGAGCTCCAATCTCCTGCAGATTTACCCTTCATGATAATACAACAAGGTGGCAGCTGCAGGTCCAGATTCACATACTGTTCACCCAGCTTAAGGAGGGCATGGCAGCCCACTCCAGTGTTCTTGCCTGGAGAATCCTATGGACAGAGGAGCCTGGTGGGCTTACCTTCCCTAGGATCGCAAAGAATCAGACATGTCTAAAGCAGCTTGGCACATACGGGCACACACAGCTTGAAGTACACCAGAAAGGGGGCTCCTCTTTTCCCAGTAACTCCAGCAAAAGATCTGGGATTGCTCCTCTGATTGTCTGTTACTTGTCACTTGTGTGAGCTGATTGCTGTCCATTGGGATGCTTTGCTCTGACTGGCAGTGTCTATTTCACATGTGTTCCCCTTAAGGCACCAAGGGCTCTTAACTGTATGGACAACCCCATGGGGCAGAGCTCCGTACATCCCCGCCGAAGGGGAAGTGGGTGCTCACCAGGCTAGAACAACAGCTGCCAATTCCCGTGGTGTAATTGCAAATGAGCTAGAAAAATACGAGATGACCCTGTTTTTAGCCAGTCTTGGTCACGTCCTGTTCACCGTGAATACAGGACTCTCACGGGAAAACAGTGTTGTGTCTCAGTTTCTTCCTCGGAGAATCTGGCTGGTCTGTGGGGCTCTGCGTCCTCTCATTTATACACGAGAATGTGGATCCGTCACCCCGCTGCCTTATGAGAAGATGCTTCAGGGTAGGGTGTGAGTGGGTTGTGGTGGCTGATGTCACATGGGTTTGGCATGCTCTCTAAGACCGTGAATTTGCAAAGGTCTGGAGTCATGAAGGAAAGGGAAGAAACCACAATGTGATCATCCAGGCATTTCTTTCCTCTTATTTTTCCTCAAAGCCCGGGGTACTTCGAGGGAAATGTAATCCTTATGTTTCTATTTAATTTGTAGGATACTTAGGTCATCAAAATGGAGCCTGTAAAGAGCCATTTGATGTCCAGGAAGAATTATGAGCTTGTATATAAGCCTCTTAAAATGTGTGTGTGCTCGTGCATGTGTGTGTGAGGGAATGTGTGTGTGGATGTTAGCACTTGAGATTTACCCCTTCAAGGCTCTGCGTTTCATTAAGTTTGAACTCATCAGAAGGTGAAGTTCAGGCCTCAGAGTTAGATAGAAAGATCTGTTGAGAGACTTGATTTCTTTCCTTCTTTGGAACTGCACATGGGAGAATAGCAGCATTGTGCCTGCTCCCTCAGACCCGTGTAATCTAGGGTGTAGATGTCACTCTCAGCGGCAAATGTCGGAAGCATGCGCTACGTGCACTGTTTCTATCACCCCATTATTTGTTTCCTCCCTGGATGCTCTCCAGTCTGGTTTACACCCCCGCCTCCCTGCCCACCCCTGAATCCTTACGGGGGAACCTTGAGGATCTCCATAATGTGGTGAAATCCAAAGGATGTGCTTATTTTACTTGACCATCCAGTGGATTTTTTTTCCCCCTCATGGTATGTGACTTCTCAAAAGCATTTGACACGATCAAACACTCTCCCCTCCTTTTCTTTTTCTCTTTTTCCTTTAAGTACATTAAAAAAATTTTTTTTTGTATTTGAGTGTAGTTGATTTGAGATTCTCAGGTGGCCCTAGTGGTAAAGAACCTGTCTCCCAATGCAGGAGACTAAGGATGTCTTAGGAGACTAAGACACTTGATCAGGAAGACCCCCAGGAGGAGACAGTGGCAACCTACTCCAGTATTCTTGCCTGGAGAACCCCATGGACAGGGGAGCCTAGTGGGCTGCAGTCCATGGGGTTGAAAAGAGCCAGACAGGACTGAAGAGACTTCACATGCACGCATGCTTCCTTGATTTACAGTGTTGTGTTAGTTTCAGGTAAACAGCAAAGTGAATCTATGATACGTACACCCACTCTTATAGATTCTTTTCCCATGTAGGCTGTAACAGAGTACTGAATACCCTGTGCTCACCGCAGGTCCTTATTAGTTATCTCTTTTATATGTAATAGTGAAACACTCTCTCTTCTCGACACAGCCTCTTCACTTGGTTTGAATAATTTCTTAATCTCCCATTTATCTTCCAGTGTGTCCTGTCTCTCTGGCTGCTTCCCATATCCTTACTATTTTTATTTTTACAGTTTTTCTTTTGATGTGGACCATTTTTAAAGTCTTTATTGAATTTATTATACGATTGCTTCTGTTTTATGATTTGGAATTGTTGGCCACAAGGCATGTAGGATCTTAGCTCCCCGATCAGTAATCAAACCTGCGCCCCATACCTTGGAAGGCGAAGTCTTAACCACTGGACCACAAGGGAAGTCCCTTAGATACTCTGTTTTAATATTAAACTTAGCAGGAGAAAAATTACAGGATGCTGCCCCTGCTCTATGAATACAGAAACATCCAAGAATGCGTTGCACGTAAGTGTAACCAGCGTCTAGTTTGAGTGGATGAGTCTGAAAACACCCACCTCTTTTTAGTTGGGGAAACTGAGTCCCAGGTCCCTTGAGGAGCCCCTGGGTGTTGCTGGGGCCATCACTCAGGCCCGAGGCGTCTCTGTCAGAGCTTTATTGAGCACAGCTGCCTGCCGCCATATGCATTTAAATAATGAACAAGGATCAATACCTATCTCTGTTCTTCTTGTCCATATTCCCCTGATGATGGCCTAAGAACAGGAGGCCAGATCCACCACGAAACTTCAGCCTGTGGGGGAAGCTCATTATAGCCTTGCTGGAGCTAAATTTTCCTCATTGAACCACGAAAGATATTGAAAAGGGTGATAGGAAAGGTCAGAGGGAATTCACTGGCATCTAAATCTTGCATGCCGGTGAGCTAAGGCAGCTAAGTTGCCATAAACAGACACCCATCCATCAGCAAATGCTTACTCAATAGTCAGCATGAGCCAGGCTATGAGGCAGGACAGCCCAATAGGTAAAGTGTGCTCAGAATCCAGGCGGTTCTGCGGTCAAATTCCAGTTTTGCTATTTACTTGCTGAGGAAATTGAAGTCCTTCTGCCTCCTTCCTCCCCTCCCTCTCTTCTTTTCAGATTTATTTAGGTATAGCACAAACATGTAAAGTGCAAAACCCCACAAATGCCAAGTGATTATTGATATCTATCCATCCACTCATCTATCTACCCTTGTATCAATCTATTCATCATCATCTCTCTCTGACTCCGTTTATCTGCCTGTCTGTCTATCATCCATTGTGTGTGTGAGTGTGTGTGTGTGTATAACCACTGCTCAGATGGGGATAAAGCACCCTATAACACTCGTTCATGTTGCTTCTCAATCTATATGCCCTTCGAGAGGCAACCACCACTCTGTCTTCCCCAGATAAATTCTGCCCTTGAAATTCACATAAGTGGAATCAGACAGAACATCCTCTTTTGTGGGTCTGGCTTCCTTCGTTCAGCATGCTCTCTGTGAGATTCATCCATGCTGTGTAGCAGTGGTTTACTTCTTATTTTTGACATAGTATTCCAGTGTGTGATGCAGCCCCGTGTGGTCATCTCTTCCTTTCTTGGGAGGTGTTTATACCATTCTGAGTGTTTGGCTCTTGTGGATAAAGGTGCTGAGAACATTCTGTGCTTGTTTTCCTGTGACCTAGGCCATCACTTCGGTTGGGTTGGTAGCTGGGAGTGATGGCCATGTTGCTTCTGTTTGGGGAGCAGCCTCAGTTTCCTTATTTCAACTACCTGGATTTAATGAGGTTGACATGATAACCACCCGATCGTTTTGTTATTCTGTGTGTTTCAATGCTGTCTTGCCCTAACCTCTCCTCACAAGGAGAGCCACCCTCACCATTCTGGTACCTAGTACAGCCACAGTGAACGTGGGTTGAGTACACCAGGAATCTTTGCATATAGATTCTGCATGGAAAGTTGAAGCATAGCACTCAGTGCCTGCCTACCAAAGTTAACAGTGGGTTCCTTCTACCATTATTTATTCAGGGAACACTTCTCTGCCATTTGCTTTATTTCATCAGTCTGCAGTGAACACCAGTGCTTCATCACCTCCTGCAAATTGGAGGGTCATAGAACATGACCCGGAGAAGGCAATGGCACCCCACTTCAGTACTCTTGCCTGGAAAATCCCATGGATGGAGGAGCCTGGTAGGCTGCAGTCCATGGGGTCGCTAAGAGTAGGACATGACTGAGCAACTTCACTTTCAATTTTCACTTTCATGCATTGGAGAAGGAAATGGCAATCCACTCCAGTGTTCTTGCCTGGAGAATCCCAGGGACGAGGGAGCCTGGTGGGCTGCCGTCTATGGGGTTGCACAGAGTTGGACACGACTGAAGCGACGTAGCAGCAGCAGCAGCAGCAGCAGACCATGACCTCCAAGGAAATAAATTTTCATATAATTGCTTTTTATTGTTTTGAAATTGTTGTCCTAAAATGCTTTCTCAGTTAGCCAGATGAGCTTTTGAAACATGTGGGCTACAAAATTTGCTGTGAAGGACTCTGGAGGAACGTGGAGGTTCCCCCTGGCTTCCAGAGGGGGGCCAGGCTCCGAGCAGGGCATGAGAGAATCCCCAGGACCCTTCTTCCACTCTGGGCTTGTGGCCATGCCCTTGAATCTGCAGAAGCAGGAACCTGGGCGGATCCAAACGGATTGTGGTCAGAGCTAGAAGACAGCCTCAGAGATGTAATAAATCAAGGACAACTGTAAAGGTGCTTTGTGTTCTAGGATGTTGAAACCTCTCTCTCCATCTAATGGAACCTTCCCCAAGGCGCTATTAACTGTAGGCACAGGATAGCTTGAAGAGCTTCTCTCTGCCCCATCCCTTTTTCCTTCTGCAAATAATGGGATGATGTTTCATCTCCAAAAATAGCCCGTTGGGCTTGGAACATTTTTCCTTCCCCTCTTAGGGCTCCATGGGATTATTGGATTATGAGGCAAAGGGCTTTTTCAGGCCTGCTGGCATGGCTGACTGGTATTAGAGGGCAGGAAGCCAATGCTAGTTCAAGTGCGTTGGCATCTTGCAGATTTAATAATATTAGATACCAGTGCGTTGAGTACTGACTAAGCTCCAGGCACTGTGCAGGGTGTTTCAGGATCATAACTCATTCTTTATATATATATATGTAAATTTATTTATTTATGGCCGTGCTGAGTTTTCCTTGCAGCGCGGGCTTTTCTCTGGTTGCTGAGAGCGAAGACTAACCTCTAGGCTCACTGCGCGGGCTCCTCTTTGTGGCGGCTTCTCTTGCTGCGGAGCAGGGGCTTTAGAGTGTGCAGGCTTCAGTATTTGCAGTACGTGGGCTCAGTAGCTGTGGTTTCTGGGCTCTGTAGTGGTGGCACACAGGTTTATTTGCTCCGCAGGACATGGTGTCCTCCTGGACCAGAGCTCATACCTGTGTCTCCTGCGTTGACAGGTGGATTCTTTACCACTGAGCCACTGGGAAAGCCCTCATCTTTCCAGTGACCTTATTATAAGAATAGAGGCTTCCTCTTCTCTCTCTCCCATGTTGAGATAGAGAATCCAGGAGGTTTCTACCCAAGACCACGCAGTTAGAGCTGAGATGAGCATTTCATAGTCTTTAATGTGGAAAATATATGTCATTGGGAAGTGGTTAATTACCACCATTGTAGTTTAATTTTCAGATTCCTAGCACTGACATCTATTTATTTTTCTAACAAGAAGACAGAATTAATTTTATTTTGAGAATCTTATTGTTATCCTTATACCTAACCCAATGCCTGACAAAATCCAACTGTAGTAATTCTGGCCAAACTAACCTTCAACTAATGATCTATAAAATCAATAGATCTCCCTCCTGCTACCTCCCATCCCACCCAGGTAGGGGATATATACAAACATATAGCTGATTTGTTTCACTGTACAGCAGAAACTAACACACCATTGAAAAGAAATGATATTTCAATTAGAAATAAATAAAAGTTAAAAAAATGTTATGGTGCTTATACTGGAAATAAAAGATTAAAGAATAATTTTTTAAAAAGTAGATAAAATAGTACTCACTCAGTTTGCTCTGTGTATGCTCTTTCCAGCTGAAGGATCAACTTTCCCCTGCATTTCCTACCAGCCTGCATGGTGATAGAAGTCACATGTTACTTTTTTCAGTTGTCCTGTTTTTGGATGGCCATTCTTTGTTCCATGCTGTTCTGCTGTGACTTTACATCAGGGGTCCCTTTCTCAACTCCCCTACTACTCATCAGCCTGTCTGTCTAGGGCACTGCCATCCCCGTGGATGTCATGGATCAGTTCTGGGTAAACACGTGAGTCCGTTGTTGAGATCAGGTGGGTCCTGGGATAGAGTGGGTTCCCCTCCCTTAGGCATTCTGAGCTTCTCTAGGAATAATCTAAGCCTGATGTTGAGAGCCATCTTTGATTTGGTGTCAGCTGAGCCCAGAAGAAATAGAAAGTCATGAAGCCAATAGATAGGAGAGAAGAGGTGGGAGATGAGAGGTGTGTGTGTGTGTGTGTGTGTGTGTGTGTGTGAGAGAGAGAGAGAGAGAGGGAGAGGGAGCAGGAGGATGGGGAGGAGGAGAGAGGGAAATCTAATGATGTTCTTATAGAAATTTGGATCTGGCTGTGCCTGAAGCTTCTCTCTTGGCCACCTGGGGTACCAGTGAGGTACAGTGAGACGTGCCACTGGGGGCAGCATAGATGGAAGCCTCCGGCACCTGTAACTTTTCTGCTGCCACATTTACTCTGGGGCTACCTACTCTCTCCCTGGGCTGCTCCGCCCTTGACTGAGAATGGTGAGGGAGCCAGAGCAGGGCCTTTTCTCCTTACTTCATGGCTTCCCATTGGCCTCACTGAGGCTGGATTGGGCTGCGCTATGGTTTGAGGCTCTTTCTACCCTTTCCTCCATCCTTCCCTTTTCTTTTCCCAGGTGTCACCATCTGAAGCCTCTCCTTGTCAATTCTTGCCTCCCCTTCCTGTATCCTTAGCTGGCATCGCCCCCAATACATCTCATGTATTGGGTTGAATCAGTTCACCAACCAACAACATTGCCTTGTTGCTGAAGCTAGTTTGAATGGACTCTCTTGTCATTTGCAACCCAAAGAATCCTATTACAGAAGAGGGATCTAGTATGTAAAGCTGCTCTGAAAACCATAGGTCCTATAGGGCTATTGGTTTTCATTATGATTTTTGTCACGATTGTCTGCTGGGAGTTAAATAACAGGAGATCAAAAGTAACTCCCCTGGATGGGGAGGGTGCAGGGGTGTGTTACAGTTTCATTGGAAATCTTTGAAGGCGGATGTCTTCTAAACCTGGACAAGACATGACGGTAGTGAGATGGTGGGTGGGTCTCAGGACAAAGTTAAATATTGATACTATGTATGAAAGAGATAGCAATGAGGACAGACTGTGTGACACAGGGAACTAGACTGAGTGTTCTGCAACATTGTAAAGCAACTATATTCCAATAAAAGTTAATCAAAAGATATTCTGTGGGACAATCTACATGGCTGGTGTTGAAACTCAAGTCTCTTTCGTGTTCCATGTATCTCTTGGACTTCAAATCCATCTATCCTAAAACTTCCTGCAGGATGGCACTTGACTATCTCTTAGGCAGTGGGAACTTTTCAGGTCTAAAATGCTTTTTCCTTTCCCCCTTATTCCTCTCATTTTCTCGTTCTCAGATGTTTCTTAGGCTGCAAAATGCCCCACAGTCAATTCAGTATTTTTAGGACAAAAATCTGGGAGTCATTTTTGATCCCTCTCTACCCCATCAATCACCATTTCTCCCTTGTGAAAGGACTCATCACCTCGTTCCCCACCCCCTAAGTAAGGCACACAATGTACATTAGCCTGTGGCTGCCCTGTGGAAGTTACTCCCAAACATGAAATGTTAGTTTCCATTTCTATTACCTCCCAAACATGGGATCATATAGGCTTTCATAAGTCAATAAGCAGCTTTTTAAAAAAGTTTTGAGATTGTTGATTTTCACTAAATTCAGAAGGCAGCTTATCATCCTACTTTCTTCTTAGGAAGAGACCTCACTATCTCCAGAATAAAAGAGACAGCCCTTGGAGAAAAATCAATGTGGTGTGCCAAAGAGGCACAAACTTGGGAAAGTCACAAGCAAGGTGATTCTGAAACTCCTTGGAGATTGATGTAGGGGTGCCATTCTTTTTCTTTTGCTGAGTAAGATTTTTAAAAATTGCCCTCTGTTTGCAAATGTGTAAGTCAGTGAAAACTCTGGCCTCAAAGTTTCAGTTCTGAAGTGAAGCTGCTTTTAAAGATGTCCAAGTCCAAACTCTCAGCCCCTTCTGCAAAGTTTTTACTTTCTCCCCATCTCTGGTCTCACCTTTCCTTCCCCACCCACTCCAGCTCTGTGCCATGCAGCCTGGCTGACTTCCCACCATCCTTTCCATTTGCCATTCTTCTTTCTCTGATCCAGCATCAGAAAACTCCCCTCCTAACCCTTTCCCGGATTGTCCAGCAAATGCAGACCTATCCTTCAGAGGCACAGAAGTGGAGGACATTGGGCAGTGATAACCTGAATGCTTTTAGTGTTCCATTGCAAAAGAGAGAATCTTTTCATAGTAAATATGGAGAGAACAGAATTTTAGAATAAAGGGCAGCCCTTGATATTGAATGCATTAACTTGTACAAACAACTTGTGATGTTTTCCTTCCTTTTCAGTTTGCCATTATGGATGGACACTTAGGGGCCCTCTTGTTTATCTTCCCTGGGTGGTTGTTGCCTTTCTCTTTCCAGGTACACTGATTATTCTGTTTATTTAACCTCTTATTTTATATTGGAGTGTAGCCGATTAACAATGCTGTGATAGTTTCAGGTGGACAGTGAAAGGACTCAGGCATACATATACATGTATCCATTCTCCTTCAAACTCTGCTCCCATCCAGGCAGCCGCATAACATTGTGCAGAGTTCCCTGTGCTATGCAGTAGGTCCCTGTTGCTTGTGGGATCTTTAGTTGCAGCATGTGAACTCTTACTTGCCATATGTGGGATCTGGCTCCCTGATCAGGGATCGAACTTGGGCCCCCTGCATTGGGAGCATGGACTCTTAGCCACTGGACCAGCAGAGAAGTCCCCTATCTCCAGCTTCTTCCTGCCTCATCCACCCACATTGGGAGCTCTGCACTGAGCCCTCTGATGATGGGAAAATAAACTCTGTGTTGCACGGGGACTGTTGAAGGAAATGAGAAGCCCACCCTTCTGATCAGGGACTTCCTTTGTGACCCCTAGAAGAAAAAACAAACTGAAAAGAAGCATAGCGAGACTCAAGACTGAAGATTTAAGACAGTTTTTACTTGTACCTGCTCAGGGTTGCCAACTCATCTGAATTACATTGTGAATTCAGGTATCCTGTGCCCCACATAGGATGTATTCTCGGGAGACGGCATCTGCTTTGTATAGCTGATCATTATCGGAACTTACAGCATTTCCCCCAACACGAAACCTAAAGATCTTCATTTGAAACTTCCTCAGTGTCTGAAGTTCTCCATAATTAACGTCTCCGGTGCTGGCTCAGGGAGAGTGAGCTGCTGTTCTGCATCTAACAAAACTGTTTTGGGTGTGAGTGTGTAGAGAGTAAGCCTCTGTAGTGGTCTCGGGTTTTGCTGTTGTTCAGTCACTAAGTCATGTCTGACTCTTTTGTGACCCCCATGGACTGTAGTCCACCAGGCTCCTCTGTCCATGGGATTCTCCAGGCAAGAATACTGGCAAAAATTGCTCAGTCGTGTCTGACTCTTTGCGACCCCAAGGACTATACAATCCATGGAATTCTCCAGGCCAGAATACTGGAGTGGGTAGCCTTTCCTTTCTCCTGGGGATCTTCCCAACCCAGGGATCGAACCCAGGTCTCCCGCACTGCAGACGGATTCTGGGCCACAAAGGAAGCCCAAGAATAGCAGAGTGGGAGTGGGTTGCCATTTCCTTTTCCAGGGGATCTTCCTGACCCTGGGATTGACCCCACATCTCCTGCACTGCAGGTGGAGTCTTGACCACTGAGCTCCCGGGGAAGACTGGTCTTGGGTTTAGTAATGTGGTAATGCGTTTACGGAGAGCCCAGCAGTGTTGGCTGTTGTCCTCATGTGACCGCAATTCACCCTAGCCACAAAGCTGTGAGGCAGGCAGATTGCCCACGTCCTACAGATGAGGAAACTGAGGTTCAGACGGGTGGAGGTGCTTGACTGGTGGTGGAGTCACATCCATATCCATGCTGCCTGATTCTAAGACTCATTTGCTTCCTGCAGACATCATGCTGCAACCATCTTCCTGAGCATCTTTCTATTCCTTTTTCTTGTCTTTAACTTATATCTGCTTTGGCTGAAACTCTGACTCGGATGATATGAAAGGAACCGGTATTGAGTATGGTGGGAAGCTTACTGCTTCAGGGGGTTATATATGGGGTCACATTTTCAGTTTCATCTTCATGACTTTTGCGAATGTACCCGATATATTGATTTACTTCTTAAGGCAATTCTTCCTTGTCTCCAAAATTTAGATTTTGCTTGGATAAGGTCTTCTGGAGTAGGAGTGGTGAGAGGGGCAGGGAAGGAGATCATGGTGGTGGTGGTGCTAATGGGGCTGGGCTCGGTGATGGTGGATTGGTGGTGGATGTGGTCATGGGAGGCTGGTGGAGATGGCACCAGAGCCAATGGTGGGGATGGCGATGCTGATGGTGGACATGCTGGTGGGGATGGTGATGCTCACGGTGGAGATGCTGGTGCAGATGATGCTGATGGTGGAGATGATGGTGGAGATGGCGATGCTCATGGTGGAGATGATGCTGGTGGTGATGCTGATGGTGATGGTGCTGCTGATGGTGATGCTGATGGTGGTGATGCTGGTGGTGGTGGTGATGCTGATTGTGGAGATGATGGTGGAGATGATGCTGGTAGTGATGGTGATGCTGATGGTGGAGATGATGCTGGTAGTGATGGTGATGCTGATGGTGGAGATGATGCTGATGGTGACACTGATGGTGATGATGATGATGGTGATGGTGCTGGTGATATCAGGATGATGGTGGTTGGGATGGTGGAGGTGGCAGTGGCAGCCGAGGTGGTGGTGGTCGTGCTGTTGCTGATAGTGATGGTGGTATCAGTTCAGTTCAGTCACTCAGTCATGTCCAACTCTTTGTGACCCCATGAACCGCAACACGCCAGGCTTCCCTGGCCATCCCCAACTCTGGTAGTTTACCCAAACTCATGTCCATTGAGTTGGTGATGCCATCCAACCATCTCATCCTCTGTCGTCCCCTTCTCCTTCTGCCTTCAATCTTTCCCAGCATCAGGGTCTTTTCCAATGAGTCAGCTCTTCTCATCAGGTGGCCAAAGTATTAGAGTTTCAGCTTCAACATCAGTCCTTCTAATGAACGCCCAGGACTGATCTCCTTTAGGATGGACTGGTTGGATCTCCTTGTAGTCCAAGGGACTCTCAAGCATTTTCTCCAACACCACAGTTCAAAAGCATCAATTCTTTGGTGCTCAGCTTTCTTTATATTCCAACTCTCACATCCATACATGACCACTGGAAAAACCATGGCCTTGACTAGACGGGCCTTNGAGTAGGAGTGGTGAGAGGGGCAGGGAAGGAGATCATGGTGGTGGTGGTGCTAATGGGGCTGGGCTCGGTGATGGTGGATTGGTGGTGGATGTGGTCATGGGAGGCTGGTGGAGATGGCACCAGAGCCAATGGTGGGGATGGCGATGCTGATGGTGGACATGCTGGTGGGGATGGTGATGCTCACGGTGGAGATGCTGGTGCAGATGATGCTGATGGTGGAGATGATGGTGGAGATGGCGATGCTCATGGTGGAGATGATGCTGGTGGTGATGCTGATGGTGATGGTGCTGCTGATGGTGATGCTGATGGTGGTGATGCTGGTGGTGGTGGTGATGCTGATTGTGGAGATGATGGTGGAGATGATGCTGGTAGTGATGGTGATGCTGATGGTGGAGATGATGCTGGTAGTGATGGTGATGCTGATGGTGGAGATGATGCTGATGGTGACACTGATGGTGATGATGATGATGGTGATGGTGCTGGTGATATCAGGATGATGGTGGTTGGGATGGTGGAGGTGGCAGTGGCAGCCGAGGTGGTGGTGGTCGTGCTGTTGCTGATAGTGATGGTGGTATCAGTTCAGTTCAGTCACTCAGTCATGTCCAACTCTTTGTGACCCCATGAACCGCAACACGCCAGGCTTCCCTGGCCATCCCCAACTCTGGTAGTTTACCCAAACTCATGTCCATTGAGTTGGTGATGCCATCCAACCATCTCATCCTCTGTCGTCCCCTTCTCCTTCTGCCTTCAATCTTTCCCAGCATCAGGGTCTTTTCCAATGAGTCAGCTCTTCTCATCAGGTGGCCAAAGTATTAGAGTTTCAGCTTCAACATCAGTCCTTCTAATGAACGCCCAGGACTGATCTCCTTTAGGATGGACTGGTTGGATCTCCTTGTAGTCCAAGGGACTCTCAAGCATTTTCTCCAACACCACAGTTCAAAAGCATCAATTCTTTGGTGCTCAGCTTTCTTTATATTCCAACTCTCACATCCATACATGACCACTGGAAAAACCATGGCCTTGACTAGACGGGCCTTTGTTGGCAAAGTAATGTCTTTGCTTTTTAATATGGTGTCTAGGTTGGTCATAACTTTCCTTCCAAGGAGTAAGCGTGTTATAATTTCATGGGTGCAGTCACCATCTGCAGTGATTTTGGAGCCCCAAAAAATAAAGTCTGCCACTGTTTCCACTGTTTCCCCATCCATCTGCCATGAAGTGACAGAACTGGATGCCATGATCTTAGTTTTCTGAATGTTGAGCTTTAAGCCAACTTTTTCACTCCCTCTTTCAGTTCTGTAAGGTCAATACACTCCAGAGAATTGACTTGACCAGTGTAACGTAAGTGATGAGAATCTAGGAAAGTCACACATCTCCACCAAATTTCCACAAGACCAAGGTAGACACTGGACTCTACTGGGGGTAACTGATGGCATGTATTTATTCTTTATCATCACATACTCTAGATTCTGCTGTCATGGACTTCCTGATTCCTAAGACAAGGGAACCAAGATAGACTCAAAGTTGGTCAGGCAACATGGAAGGAGAGCAAGTTGAACCTCCAATAAGCTCTTGTACATTCTCATCCTAGAGGGAGGCACACTTTAAAGGACAGTCTTCCCATCAGACAGGTTTAAGATCAGAATTTGAACTAATGCTTTATCTTCTCTGAACCTCAGTTTCCTAATTAAAAAAAAAAACATGAGTTTCCCAAATTATTGTAAATAATAGGATAATGTATGTGTACTATTCAGCACACTTTAAGGCAAAGAATAGAAACTTAACAGTGAGTCTCTGAGAAAGAAAATATAATTAAATTAATCATCACAATTCCCCCTAAAGAGCCTCAATTTACAGCTGTGCAACCTAAGGCACAAGAGGAGCTAAGTAACCTGTAATAGCGTGTGTGTGTGTGTTAGTTGCTCAGTCGTGTCTGACTCCTTGTGACCTCATGGACTATAGCTCACCATGCTCCTCTGTCTGTGGAATTCTCCAGGCAAGAATATTGGAGTGGGTTGCTATTTCCTTCTCCAGGGAATCTTCCTAACCCAGGAAATGAATCCAGGTCTCTCACGTTGCAGGCAGATTCTTTACCATCTGTACCACCAGAGAAAGCACAACCTGTAATAGTAGGTACCATTTATTGGACACGTGTAGGTGCCAAGTACTGTGCTAGTCAATGGACATATATGTGGGCAAACTCTGGGAGGGAGGGGCAGGGAGGCCTAGCAGCATGCTGCAGTCCAGGGAGTCACAAAGAGCCAGGCAAGACTTAGTGACTGAACAAAAACTGTGCTAAACATTATCTCATTTAATCACAACAACCACATGGGGTTGTACGCATATTCTTCCCACTTTACAGATGAGAAAACGGAGGAACACTGGGTTTGCCCATGTGGAGAGGGGGCTATGCAGGATATTTATTCAGATTACGAACTTCAGAATGCTTATCTCAATCAGTAATTGGGATGATATGCGGGCTGGGGAGAAGAGCGTGGTCATGTAGGGAGGTGGACCGGCGTGTCGGCTCTCTGCATCGGGTTCTGCCCGGCCCACACATGCATGCCTACAGAGGTTGTCCTGGACCGGCTGTATGTGAGGGAGATTCTGGGCCAAACCCTGCTGTCTGGGCAGGGGTGTTTATAGAGAGGACATCTCCTCCACACCCAGGAGAGTGTGCTTCCCACACCCTTTAGGCTCCAAGAACCTGGCTCCCAATGCACCAGCGATTCAAAAAAGAAAAAGAAAGTTCATGCTTACTTTCTTAAGGGGGCGGAAAAAAGGCAAGAAGAAACCTCTCCCATCCATCTGTAACCAAATATATTTTTGTTCTTGGTTTCCTTGGGCGGCCCTTCTCTTAACGGCTTCTAATTCATAGAGACAAAAAACATAAAACAATTTAAGGCATTGGCACACTCAGCGTGGTGAGGCAGTTTATTCCTCAGGGAGTGTTTTTGGCAGGGACCATCCTGAGGTTGGCTCACGGAGGAGCCTGGGAGGCTCGCTCATAGGGTTGGAGGAAGGAAGGTGTTTTTTTTTGTTTGTTTGTTTTTTTGCTTATGCTGTTCCCTGCTTGCTGAGCTGAGAGTTATTTGAGGGAAATGGGTTGGCCTGATTATTATCCAGCTGGTAATTACAGCCAGTTGTACAGGAATACTGTACCGAGCCCCAAAAGCTCCTCACGCCAGCTGGGAAGAACCATCATCCACTGATGGATTTATGGCTGGCTGCGCAAAGCGGGATGTATGTTTTGGCTTGTGTGTTTGCAAGAGCACAGCTTCTCTCTCTTTCTTTGCCCCTCTGCCTCTCTTTAATCTAGACTTCAGAAGGGAAGGAGCTGGTCATTAATTCATTTGGATTTAGAATCTGGGCTTTCTCATGTGAGAGAGGGAGAAGCCATGAGGATTTTGTGTTGAGTGTACTATGTTCAGTTAATATTTACTGAATGACATGAATGCATCTGTAATGAGTATTATATAATATTTACAGAATAATTTCTGGGATTCCAAAGCCTCATTATACATATTTTCCATGTATTGTGCAATGGGTTCCTACACTTTACACATGAGGAAATTTACTGAGGCTCAGAGAGGTGGGTGATTTATCCAAGGTCACACAGTAAGTGTGGCGTTGGAGAAGACTCCTGAGGGTCCCTTGGACAGCAAGGAGATCAAACCAGTCAATCCTAAAAGAAATCAACCCTGAATTTTCACTAGAAGGGCTGATGCTGAGGCTGAAGCTTCAGTACTTTGGCCACCTGATTTGAAGCGCTGACTCATTGGGAAAGGCCCTGGTGCTGGGAAAGACACAGGGCAGGAGGAGAAGAGAGCGAAAGAGGATGAGGTGGTTGGATGGCATCACTGACTCAATGGACATGAGTTTAAGCAAACTCCAGGAGATAGTGAAAGCCAGGGAAGCCTGGTATGCTGCAGTCCATGGGGTTGCAAAGAGTCAGACACGACTGAGTGGCTGAACAACAGCAGCAACAACACAGTAAGTGTGTTGAAGTGTGTATTCAGGCCTGGGCAGCCAACCAGGATCCCCTATGGGTGGATAGGAGACTTGACACTGGGATGATGGGTGGGTGACCTTGGGGGAAATTTAACCCAATCTCATCTATTTTCAGTGATTGAGGAAGCATCCATAGGGTCCAGTTTCAAGCAATGAATTCGTGGCAGAATCAGGTCTTCTGACTTACTGGCCAGACTTCCTGCATCTCTTCCTATTGCTTTAGAGAAGTTTCTAAGCCCTTGAAGACTGAATTTTCACACTCATTATTTTTTATCTTTTTATTTTACATTGGCATGTAGCACATTAACAACGTTGTGATAGTTTCAGGTGAACCGAGAAGGGAGTCAGCCATACATACACATGGATCCATTCTCGCCCCAGTTCCCCTCCCATCCAGGCTGCCGCATAACATTGAGCAGAGCTCCCTGTACAGTAGGTCCCTGTACAGTAGGTCCTTGCTGTACAGTAGGTCCTTGGTGGGTCATCATTTCAAATATAGCAGTGTGTGCGTGTCCATCCCAAACTCCCTAACTATCCCTTTCCCCCAGCAGCCATAAGCTCATTCTCTAAGTCTGTGAGTCTTTTTCTTTTTGATTCCACATATCAGGGATGTCGTATGGTATCTCCCCTTCTCTCTCTGACTTCAGTCACTGTGTCACTCTCTAGGGCCATCCATGTCGCTGCCAAAGGCATTATTTCCGAGGAATGAATTTTCACAAGCTTTGACTCTCCCTCCCTGGCATGGCTGCCTGGAGGGAAGCAGAGACACAGCCTTGACCCCAAGCAGGGTACTCAACCATCCTGGTTTGCCTAGGACTGAGCAGCTTTCCAGAATGCACGACTCCCAGTGCACAAACTGGGAGAATTCCAAGAAGATGGAGACAAGCTGGGCCCCCTGTGTCCATGTGACTTGGTAAACTCTGATAAATAACACCTATTTAAGTTTGTGTCATCTAAACCCTTTCGTGATGATGAGAGTTCATCTTGGTGACTGCAGCCAGGAAATTAAAAGATGCCTGCTCCTTGGAAGAAAAGCTATGACCAACCTAGACAGCATATTAACAAGCAGAGACATTACTTTGCCGAAAAAGGTCCGACTAGTTAAAGCTATGGTTTTTGCAGTAGTCATGTATTGATGTGAAAGTTGGGCCATAAAGAAAACTGAGCACTGAAGAACTGATGCTTTTGAACCGTGGTGTTGAAGAAGACTCTTGAGAGTCCCTTGGACTGCAAGGAGATCAAGCCAGTCCACCCTAAAGGAAATCAGCCCTGAATATTCATTGGAAGGGCTGATGGTAAAGCTGAAACTCCAATACCTTTGCCACCTGATGCAAAGAACTGACTCATTGGAAAAGACCCCGATGCTGGGCAAGATTGAAGGCAGGAGGCTAAGCGGGCTACAGAGGATGAGATGGTTGGATGGCATCACTGACTTGATGGACATGAGTTTGAGCAGGCTCCGGGAGTTGTTGATGGACAGGGAAGCCTGGTGTGCTACAGTCCATGGGGTCGCAGAGTCGGACATGACTGAGCAACTGAACTGAACTGAACTGAAGGCCTTTCAAGAATGCCATCCAGAGTCACACTGAGAACCTGGGCTTTGACATCAGGCAGATGGCATCATCTGTGTTGCTGTTCAGTCGTTCAGTCATGTCTGGCTCTTTGCGACCCCGTGAATGGCAGCATGCCAGGCTTCCTGTCCTCTACTAACTCCCAGAGTCTGCTCAGACTTGTGTCCATTGAGTGGGCGATTCTGTCTAACCATCTCATCCTCGGTCATCATCTTCCCCTCCTGCCTTCACTCTTTCCCAGCGGGGTTTTTTCCAATGAGTTGGTACTTCAGATCAAGTGGCCACGGTATTGGAGCTTCAGCTTCAGCATCAGTCCTTCCAATGAATATTCAGGGTTAATTTCCTCTAGAATTAGCTGGTTTGATCTCCTTGCTGTCCGGGGGACTCTCAGGAGTCTTCTCCAGCACCAAGGGACTCTCAAGAGTCTTCTCCAATACCAGTTCAAACTCTCAACAATAGTTCAAAAGCATCAGTTCTTCAGTGTTCAGCATTCTTTCTGGTCCAGCTCTCACATCCACACATGACTACTGGAAATACCATAGCTTTGACTAGATGGACCTTTGTCGGCAAAGCGGTGTCTCTGTTTTTTAGTGTGCTGAATCTGTACTACTTCTTCACCAAGTGGTCTTGGGTAAGTTCCTGGCCTCATGAGCCTCGATTTCTTTTTCTGTCAAATAGGGATCGTGTTTGAAGCTCTTGCTGTGATGCTGAAATGAGGTGATGCATAGAAGACACTCAACACAGAGCATCTCTAAGAAAATGGGAAATTGGGACTTACCTGGTGATCCAGTGGTTAAGACTCCGAGCTTTCATGACAGAGGGCATGAATTCAGTCCCTTGTTGGGGAACTAAGATCCCACATGCTGCCTGGTGTGGCCAAAAAAAAGAGAAAGAAATGTGAAATCAAATTCCCAAATGCAGCCCTGCCCATGGAATTCTAGTTAAATGTCAGGGACAGAGTCTAAAGGGATGCTCGGCTGGCTGCCAGCTGATCTTACCAGGAATGCTCTTTTCTGTTTATTTTTCTGGGGTTGCAAACTCAAATACATATGAAAGCCCGGAATTCACTGAATGTGGGTGCTCAGACCTTCCCCATGCAATGTTTAGGAGTAATGAATATCATTGCCATTTTCAGACAAGTAAGCTGAGACTCAAGAAGGTAAAGGAAGGGAATTCGAATTCCTTTGAGGTCCAGCAGTCAAGGCTGTACGGTATGGCCAAAAAAAAGAAAAAAAGAAGGTAAAGAGACTCACCCAAGGTCATTCATATAATAAGTGGTAGAGGTGAGATTAGAACACAGGCAGCTGTCTATCTCCAGCCTCTCGACTCTAATAATACTTACCTTTTAATGAGTGCACTGAATCCTTTGGTGTGGGTTTAACCCACCTTACTTAACTCATTGCCCTTTTTGGCATTAAAGTAGTTTTCATTGGTTTTGATTTGATTTTACATCTCCAGAAACAAAACGGAATGGATATCCTTTTATCGAAATCAGAGTTTCTCAACGTCAGCACTCTTGGCATATGGGGCTGGATAATTCTTTGTCTTGGGGACTCAGGGGTGGGGGTATGGGCCTGAACATTGTAGGATATTCACCGGCATCCATGGCTTGTACACACTGGATGCCAATAGCGCCCCTACCCGCAGTTGTGACAACCAAACACGTCTCCATACATCGCCAAGTGTCCCTTGGGAAGAAGGAACAAAAGCACTCCCAGCTGAGAACCATTGGTGTACATCTCTGTAATCTGATGTGATCATTTCTGGAATCCAAGCGTGTGTACTTTGTAAGGGTTCTTGATACACTGGTGCCCAACTGTGTGAATTCATAAGACCCCTTGCAGTGTGTGACCTTGTTGTTCCTCCATATGCTTATTTGCCAAGGACCAATTTTACTCAGTGAGGTCTTAAGGAATTCTTGAGAAGTACTTGGTTGCTGTTGCCGTTTAGTCACTAAGTCACGTCCGACTCTTTTGAGACCCCAGGGACTGTAGCCCGCCAGGCTCTTCTGTCCATGGGATTTCCCAGGCAAAGACTGGAGTGGGTTGCCATTTCCTTCTCCAGGGGGTCTTCCCAAGCCAGGTATCAAACCCATGTCTCCTGCATTGGCAGGTGGGTTCTTTACCACTGAGCCACCAGGGAAGTTCTGAGAAGTACTTACCTACTTCTAGATAAGTAGAGCAGAGAGGTCCTTCCAGGGTGACCCAAACCCATCCTTTCACACGTGGGAAAGCTGAGACTGGAGAGGACAGTGACTTACACCGGGTCACACAGTGAAGCCGTGATCAAGTTCTGTCTGAGTGCTGATGAATTTGCAACTTGTCATTGTAATCTGGCGTCCCCGGTAATAGCCTCGCTCATTCCAAATTAGATTGCTTCATTGAAGTAAATCTTATTCCCCAGATGGCTTGTGATTCTATAACTTTTTTTTTTTTTTTTTAATTGTGCTGGCTGTGGATAAAGGCAGTGCTTTGGTGGTGACGGAGGGAGTGATGTGTTCTAGGCAGTTGAGGGGTCGGTAAAATTTTATGGGCTTGCAGCTTGCCGCGAACTTGGTTTATTGTCTTTGTAAATTCTCCACCATTTTCCCCCCTTTGAAGTCGGGAGCGATGGAACCAATGGTCTAATTGATACAGGATGGGAAGGGACGGGTGATGCTCACAGAGATAGGACCAACTTGCTCCTGCAATTAATTGTCTGCAGCTCAATTCATGGGCTCCTCTCGGGGGAGTGATCTGTTGGCCCAACACAATTTCGGGTAAGTTCAGGGCCTTCCTGCTGCGGTCTGCATCTAGCTCTCTGACTGGCTCCCACTTTACCTCCTTGGGCTTCCCATGCTGCAGTCATATCTGCTTTCCTTCTCCTTCTGTAAGAGCTGTATCCGTTCCTACCTCAGGGCCTTTGCGTCTGTGGTTCCCTCTGCCTGGGACTCTCTTTCTCAAGTTCCTTTCAAGGCTGATTCCTTTCACTGCTTAAGGCTTCACCCCCTATTCCACCTCCTCAGAGAGGCTTCCTTGAGCACCTTATTTAAGGAGTTCCCCCTCATCCCATTCACTCTACTCTGTTAATCAATTCGTCTTTCTTTTTAAATTTTTGCAAAAGATTTTTTTGATATGGACCAATTTTAAAGACTTTATTGAATTTGTTACAATATTGCATCTTCTTTTTTGAAAAAAAAATGTTTTGATATTATTGGCTGTAAAGTATGTGGGATCTTAACTCCCTGATCAAGGATTGTACCTGCAACCCCTGCTTTGGAAGGCAAACTCTTAACCACTGGACCACCAGGGAAGTCCCTCATCTCCTTTGTAGGACTGTTCACTATGTGAACTTTTCTTATTTGTTCACTTGTTTATGATGTGGTCCCTTTACTGAGAGCCAGGACTTTGCATATCTTGTTCACAAAGCTGATTTATAGTGACCCAAAAATATGGGGACATACAGGAACTACTCATTAACTGAGTGCAGTAAGTAAAGAGGGTTTACTCCCTGTAAGATCTGGGAAGATATAATCAAAGCGGGGAAGTGAAATATGAGCACATAAGATAACCACCAGAAAGCAGATGTAGATGGTGTGGAATATTCGAGGTGTGGTTTACAGACTAAGTGCTGTGACTGTTCTTGGACCTGGGGGTGCTGGGAGCTTTCCTGTAGGAAAACTGGACCTATATTTGAACTAGAACTTCAAGATTCTCTGGGATTTGGAGAAGATGGCAGAGGAATAGGACGGGGAGACCACTTTCTTCCCAGCAAATTCATCCAAANGGCATTGTAACATGTATGATATCATAGGGGAAACGGATTGCCGGTCTAGGTTCGATGCAGAAGGCTTGGGACTGATGAGTGGGGATGATCTGGAGGGATGGTGTGGGGGGGGAGGGGGAAGGGAGGGGGTCCGGATTGGGAACTCAGGTACACTTATGGCTGATTTACGTCATGTATGGCAAAATGAATACAGTATTGTAAAGCAAAACAAACTAAAAAAATAAAAATTAATTAAAAAAAAAAAAAAAAAAAAGATTCTCTGGAGAAGGGAATGGCAAACCACTCCAGTATTCTTGCCTGGAGAATTCAATGTACGGATGAACCTGGCGAGCTATAGTCCATGGGGTTGCAAAGAGTCAGACAAGACTGAGCGACTCACACACACACACACACACACACACACACACAGACGCATATATAACAGTAATTTTGCTGTACACCTGAAACTAACACAACACTTTAAATCAATTATATTTCAGTTTAAAAAGAAGATTAGATGAAATGATAAAAAAAATCTGTATCATAGGCAAGTTACTTACCTTCTCTGGGCCTCACTTTTCCCATCTGTAAAATGGGGTTAAGGAGTGAATAACACCTCATAGAGGTTCTATAAAGATTGCTGTTGTTCAAATGCTAAGTCAAGACCAACTCTTTGTGAGCCCCTAACTGCAGTGCACCAGGCTTCCCTGTCCTTCACTATCTCCCAGAATTTGCTCAGATTCATGCCCATTGAGTCCGTGAGGCCATCTAACCATCTCATCCTCTGTCACTCCTTTGTCCTGCCCTGAATCTTTCCCAGAATCAGAGTTTTTCCCAATGAGTTGACTCTTTGCATCAGGTAGCCGAATTATTGCAGCTTCAGCATCAGTCCCTCCAGTGAATATTCAGGGTTGATCTCCTTTAGGATGAAACTGGTTTCATCTCCTTGCTGTCCAAGGGACTCTCAAGAGCCTTCTCCAGCACCACAATCAGAAAGCATCAATTCTTTGGCACTCAGCCTTCTTTATGGTCCAACTCTCACATTCGTACATGACTACTGTAAAAACCATAGCTTTGACTATACAGACCTTTGTTAGCAAAGTTGATTAAGTGAGTAATAATATATGTAAAAACTCAGACTAGTACCTAGACAAACAGGGTTGAAAAGTATTATTGATCATAGCTAATATTAACAAAATTACACGTGTAAATAGAGTACTATCATTATCACTACCAAAATTACAGGTCTAGGGAGTAGGGGGTGAGCCCTCCTCCATTTTACAGATGAGAAAATCTAGGGCAAAAGCTATCAGTGGTTTGCTCAAGGTCCTGGGGTTTATCAAATGGCAGAGCAGAGATTTGAGCCCCCAGCTCCAGATCTTGCCCCTCATGGAGTTTTGTTTAAATGCATTGTCTGACCATCTCTGGTCAACGTTTGCCCAGACCCTCTCTTGTCTGAGTCGTGACCAGTGACTTTTTCATCTTTCTTGGCGATGCCCTATGCCACCCTCATCCCATTCGGAGAGTTTGAGTTGACTTTGCTCTCATTTTGTATCACTTCATGACCTAGAGCTGGAGCCTTCCCACGCCTAGGAGGACACAGATGCTGTATAGTCACCCCTTGATGATTTGACCTCTGCTCACCTTTCCAGCTCATTTCTTTCTACTTTTTTTTAATTTTAGTATAGTTGATTTACAATGTTGCATTCATTTCTGCAGTATAGCAAAGTGTGTCCATTATACATGTACATATATCCACTCTTTTTAAAGATTCTTTTCCCGTATAGGGGCTTCCCTGTAGATCAGATGGCAAAGAATCTGCCTGCAATGCAGGAGACCAGGGTTTGATCCTTGGGTCAGGAAGATCCCCTGGAGAAGAGAATGGCAACCCACTCCAGTGTTCTTGCCTGGAGAATCCCATGGACAGAGGAGCCTGGCGGGCTACAGTCCATGGGATTGCAAAGAGTCAGACATGGCTGAGCCACTAATGCTACTATACAAGCCATTACAGAATACTGAGAATCGTTCCCTTTGCTATACAGTAGGTTTGTATGGGTTATCTATTTTATGTATGGTAGTGTGTATTTGTCAATCCCATTCTCCCAGTTTGTCAGACAAAGAAAGACAAATATCACATGATATCACTTATATGTGGAATCATAAAAACATGGTACAACTGAACTTATCTATAAAATAGAAATAGAGTCACAGATGTAGAAATAAATCCAAATAAATCATTTCTTGCTAAACTTCCCAGTCTCTGCATGCACCTTGCCCTTTCTTGCCTCTGTGCCCTTGCTCATTCTTTACCCAGGGCCTCTATCACCCTTCCTTGCTGTATACTTGGCCACTTACTAATCGCTCTTTGAGACTTAGCCCTACTCAGGGCTGCCTCCCAGGCAGAGCTGAATTCCTCCTGGAGTGAGGGGCTCCCCAACCGTGGAACTCACCAACTCTGTGGACATCACAGATGCACATATCTTTCTCTGGGCTCAGGGCGGAGACCACCCCTTATGTGTTTATTTCTGAGTCTGCCATACTTCACCCTGCATCTGTTACAGCGTAGCAGCTCAGCATGTTTACACACAAATAGGTGAGCGAATGCCTGAATGCACTGAAGATCATAAGACCCCCAAAGCCACCCAGAACCTGTGAGCTTGGGGAAAACTCAAGATCTGGATCTACTCTCCTCAGCCTCCAGTAATGGTACATTCCCTGAATGTACGCATGACTGCAGGGTGACGCTCACAACAAAAAGAACCCCAAGATAATCGAGAACTTCAAACTTCCCAAAAGATGTCTTTTATTTTCACATAGGAGGTGCCCTTCCAGTGTGTGTCAGATGAATGACTAAGTGTCTGCGTGAATGAAGTTTATTGTTGTTGTTTGGGCTTCCCTGGTGGCACAGACGGTAAAGCGTCTACCTGCAATGCGGGAGACTCGGGTTCGATCCCTGGGTCAGGAAGACCCCCCTGGAGAAGGAAATGGCAACCCACTCCAGTACTCTTGCCTGTTAAATCCCACGGACAGAGGACCCTGGTAGGTTACAGTCCATGGGGTCGAAAAGAGTCGGACACGACTGAGCTACTTCACATGGTCACATGGTTGTTGTTTAGTTGCTAAGTTGTGTCTGACTCTGTTGTGACCCCATAGACTGTAGCCCGCCATTCTTCTCTGTCCATGGAATTCTCTAGGCAAGAATACTGGAGTGGGTTGCCATGCCCTCCTTCAGGGGATCTTCCCAACCCAGGGATTGAATCCGCGTCTCCTGCTTTGGCAGGCGGATTCTTTACCACCGAGCCACCTGGGAAGCATGAATGAATACAGCCAGGCAAAAACTGCCATGGTGGGGTGGAAAATGGTGAGTTCCTCAGGTCAGGAGACTGATTTGAGGTCCATCTCGTATCCCCATCCTCTAGCCACTGATGATGGCAGTGGCTAGTACGTAGTAGGAGCTCTGATTCTAGGAGTCAGAAAAGCTGACCATCAACCCACACCCATGGCTGGGCATCAGAGAGCACACAACTGCCCTTTGTCTTCCAGGGGAGACTTTTCTGCCTTTGCAAAGTTCTTTTCGCTTCTGTGGTCTCCAGCCAGTTCCTTAACATTATGTAAACATGGTTTTGTGTGGTTGAAAATGTATTTTAAAAATGTCACTAATTACCCGCTGGCCTGTAACCACTCTTTCAGGACCATAATTGGTCTGTCATGTAAATACCTAATTAGGGGCCTTGGAGAATGGGGCGGATGGAGGGCTTGGCTTCCAGAGGCCTCCTGGCTACTTCTGTCTCCAGAGACACAGGGGTCCCCTGTGTCAGTGGCCAGAGGAGGAGGGAAGTTCTCAGGCTGCGTCAGGGCTCCAGAGCTCTGGCCTCCTGGACGGAGCTGGGGCCAGCGTCTATCCACACGCCAGGAATTCTCAAGCTACCAAGCTTAATGGGAACCAACTGCCCCAGCCCCTCCTCCCCTCTCCATGCCCAGCAGAATGTTCATTTCAGCTCAAATGACTCACAGATGTGTCTCCGGCTCCCCACTTTCCTTTTCTCCCGAAATGGACCAGGTTGCTAGGATTCTGCCCTGACTATAAGAACATCTTCTGTCCTTTATCAGCTGCAGAGTCTAGAGGAGACAGGCAGACGCCCAGGGGAGTCCATTTTCCAGGATCACACCTTACACCTCTCATACCTCACACCCTTCATACCCAACGCTTTCTTCTTTGCTGATGCCTGGAAGGACAAGAATGATGTTTTGTTTGTTCTGGATTAAAAAAATCACCCTTTTCATCTCAGATATGATTTGAGGGACCAACTTTTCTCTACCACCTTGGGGACTCTATTTTATGCTCTCCCACCCATGTGGGAAGGGCAGAACTGTGTTGAGTGCATCAAGTCAGACAATAGCCTTTATTTCAGAGATCTGGCAGAAAAAAACAGCAGTGTGCCCATCCCTTGAGCTGGCTCTGCTTCAAAGCTTTTCCCTATCACCAGACCCCTGGCTTGATGGTGGGGTGATTGTCAAGAGCTGGGGTCACCCAGGTCTGGGAAGGGCTGAGTCATCGTGATGTGAGCCGCAGACACTTGGCTTCCTTCTCTAGGAGGTCATTCTTTGTACCCTTAAGGGGACACTCTCTTCCCTAGAGGCAGTTGAGAATGCCGTTATGTGAGAGTAATAAGTGGCCAGGTGATGTATCAGACAGTGCTCCCTGTTTGTAAGGAGAGATGTCACCCTTTATCCGGGGTCTACTAAGTGCCTGTATAACTTTGAGTTTGGGTGGTGGGGAGAGAGGGCTAAGTGAGAGTCTTGCCTCTACCTGTGAGCTGGGTGAGCTTGATCCAACGCTTTATGCTTCTGAGCCTCAGTGTTCTTATCAGAAAAAGGGTATAGTAATGGGCCAATTGGGGGAGTTGGATGAGGTAAGACCAGGTTCCAGCTGCAAAGTGAGCATCCCACCCAAGGTCACTGTGACGTACCGGTGTTCCTTCTCATCTGTGAAATGCTAGATTTGGGGAGAAGAGCACCTGCTCTGTTGGACTGTCTTGAGGTTTCAATGATTTCATGAGTGTAGTGCACTTAGCACAATGCCCAGCACACTCCAGGGGCTCAGTATATGTTCATCATTACCTTGAACACTCTTACTTTGTTGTTATTATTTTAAATTTGTTTGTTTGCCTGTTTTTGGCTGCCCTGGGTCTTCTCTGCTGTGTGTGGGCTTTCTCTAGTTGTGGTGCGTGGGCTCGTTGCAGGGGCGTCTCTCGTTGTGAAGCACGGGCCCTCGGGAACGTGGGCTTCAGTAGTTGCGGCACGTGGGTTCAGTAGTTGTGAGGCCCTAGAGCACAGGCTCAGTACTTGTGGGGCACAGGCTTAGTGGCTCTGCGGCATGTGGAATCTTCCTGAACCAGGGTTCGAACCTGCGTCCCCTGCGTTGGCAGGCGGATCCTTAAGCACTGGACCACCAGGAAGGTCCCTATTTTGTTATTATGATTTATCATCTTCCCACTGAAATATTTTGTCTGTTATTAAGCTTGGAAACTGTTAGCACAGAGGAATTAGGGGACTTGCCCTAGGTTGCACATCTAGGAAGTGGCAGAGATGGGTTTTGAATCCAGGCCCATGTGCCTCTGAGTTAGTGGTACCTACATCCCCCGGTTATTTTACCTGAGTTCATACAGAAAGGACTAAGGGTGTGGGTAGTTGATGGTCACAAAGAAAGGTTATAGGGATTTGGTCGCAAGAAAAGACGCAGATGCACGAAGACTTCGATTTCTGGAAGGAATGAAATAGCGGGTGTGGGTGTGAAGATTCTGTGTGGCTGGGACAGTGATGTACACAAGAGCGAGGAGAAAAGAAACACGGAGAAAGAGAGCAAATATTTGTATCTATTGTGTTGAAAAGAAGCCCGTACGGTGAATTAGTGATCCTGCTATTTTACCTTTGGGAGGGCATTTTGTTCACTTCCATGATGATAAAACGATTATAAATGTATGCAGTATTTTAATACTTTTAAAAATAGCACTGATACTACACTCAGTACCAGTGGGTTATCTTTCCTTGGATGCCTTCAAAAGTTTCCCGGCAGTAAGAGAATATTTTTTATGTATTAAATGATGCATTGACTATTATTTTTATTCACCAAACGGATTCATATTTTTTTTAAAACATTGGAAATTGAGAAAAATAGAAGGCGTTTAACACATGGCTCAGAGTTCTCCTATCCAAACAGAACTGTGCTTAAATTTTACTATTTTCATTTTAAGCTTTTTCTCTAATACTTAAAAGAATCACCTAATTTTAATAACACTGCAATGGTAAAATTGTGGCTCTCCTATTTTGTCATAAACATTTCTATATTACTGCAAATGTTTCTATGAGCAAGTTTTTAGTAACTGGTCAAAGTAGGGATGCACCAGAGTTAATCTCTCCTGTAGTGTTGCTATTCTGTGTTTCTATATCAGTATCAATATAAATGAGGCTTCCCTGGTGGATCAGTGGTAAAGAACCCTCCTGCCAAGGCGGGAGAAGTGTGCTCCATCCCTGGGTAGGGAAGATCCCCTGGAGAAGGAAATGCAACCCGCTCCAGTATTCTTGCCTGGAGGATTCCATGGGCAGAGGAGCCTGGTGGGCTACAGTCCATGGGGCCACAAAAGAGTTGGACATGGCTTATCAACTAAATGACATCAGTGTAAATAGTGAAATTCTTCACTATTACGAGGAACATGGCAGTGAGTGTCATTTCTTTTTCCACTGGAGTATAATTGCTCTGCATACTTGTGTTAGTTTTTGCTGAGCTACAAAGTGAATCAACTGTTGTATACATGTATCCCCTCCCTCCTGAACTCCCCTGCCATCCCCAGCCCCATCCTCACAGTGCACTGGGCTGAGCTCCCTGTGTTACACAGCGGCTTCCCACTAGCTGTCTGTTTTACACATGGTAGAGTATGTATGTCAGTGCTACCCTCCCAGTTCATCCCACCATCCCCTTCCCCCTCTGTGTCCATGAACATCATTTTTTTTTGCATGAAGTTTTTTTTCCCCTCTTCTCTCCTCCCCTGCCCTGCCCCCTTTTCTTAATGCTTGGAATTCTTCTTTGGATGAATACTTAGAAGAAAGCTACTGAGTTCAAGTTATGGACATTTCAAGTATCTAGATATAAATGGCTAGTTTTTTTCCCCCCAAATACTGCATAACCCATCACATGTTGAGGTCCCTCTAATCTTTCAGTTACCTAACTATGGGGACAGCAGACAGTCATCCATTATTCATTCAGCATCTATTGGGCCCTCACTCAATAGACAGTTCAGGGAGTTGCTGGTATTCTTCTCAGGGCATAACTAGTGGGCCTTCTCAGCTATGAACCCAAAGTTGCAATGAATCAAAGATGTGGCTGATCTCAGATTTTCAGCTTTTCGCTGGGAACTGGGCCCTCCAAGGTCTCCGGGGGGACCCCGACTCTTGAGTGTGGGGTACCCAATATTCCAGCGTCTCCAAGAATGCCCTTCCGCTGTGTTCTAACACCCAGCTTCTGTGGGGCCAAAGCAGCAACTGTTCATTGTTTGAGCTCCTTGGAGCGAATACTTAAGTGTCCCAGTAAGCATTAAAGCGCTCGGTCTCCTCCCTACCACTTCTCTCCGACAAAGCTTTTATACGGATCGCGAGCGCCCATAAATAACAGACTAACCTATAAATAAATACAGCTGGGAGCCCACAAAAGCCCTTGACAAATGCTGTTTATTTAATTTCTCAAGTGTGGTCCATTTGAGATCCAATTGGAAAGGCTCGCTAAGCTTTTAAAAGGCCAGCTTATGTGCTTAATCTTGAGTCCCCACCCCCGCCCCTTGGAGGGGCCATCCTGCCATCTCCCCCACACCTGCTTGGTTCAGGAAAAACAGCACAGTTGCCTTCTGGGGCAGGGGTTTGGGACAAAGAAGGGTTTCCCAGGTCCTTCCCCACAAGGGGCACTCAACTCTGGACAGGTCAGAGTCATACCATCATTATTCATCTTGCTCAAACCTAGCCAGTTTCCTCCAGCCTCATTATTCACTTACTAGGTGGAAAGATCTGGGTCTTCCTAAACTGCCTTCAGAGAGGTGGAAAAAATAGTGGTAATAGCCTGTGGAGCCAGTGTGGGCCTCTTACTGTGAAGTGTCTGAGTCATTAATTATTTCAGAGGCCAGTAAACAGGGCAGACATCACAAAGGGAGAATGTGTTCTTCTGAGCATCCAGTGCCACACTTGTCCGTCACATTCCTGCCCCAGGACCTTTGCTCAAGCTCGTTTTCTGCTTGGGATGCCCACCTTCTCATCCTCACTGAGCTAACCTGAGCCCGTTTGAAGCCCATCTGCCAGGCCTTCAGAGAAGCCTTTTCCGCCCGATATCAGCTCCCTTCAACCCACAGAGAAACAGACTACCAATCTCCTTATAATACATTTTTTAAATGTTTTATCTCCTTATTTGATTTTTATTTCTTTTCTTAATGACTGATTCCTGTTTTTGTGCAGCAGAAACCAACACAACATTGTAAAGCAATTTTCCACCAATAAAAAAAAGAAAGAAAGAAATGTTTTGGCAGTGTTACATGGCACCTGGGACCTTAGTTCTCCAACCAGGAATGGAACCGGTGGCCTCTGCTTTGGAAATGTGGAGTCTTAACCCTTGGCAGGAAGTCTCCTGTTATACATTCTTAGCGCATCCTATACTTCTTTATATTTTAATTAGATTATTCAGTGAGCAATTATGTATTGATTAACCTGTCTTGCTCGCTCGAATATCACTTCTCAAACCTGTACCCCCAAATCAGAACCACCATTGCCTCTCACGTGAGCAAATGCAGCAGGTTCCTCGAAAATCTCTCTGCTTCCCCCATCTCTACCCTCGTAGTCTCTGCTTGGTGCAGCAGCCAGTGAGATGTTTTTTTTTTTTTTTTTAATTAATTTTTATTGGAGTGTAGTTGGTTTACAATGTTGTGTTAGTTTCTGCTGTATAGCAAAGTGAATCAGTTTTACATATACATACATACTCTTTTTTTTAAGGTTCTGTTTCCACATAGATCGTTACAGGCTACTGAGGAGGGATCCCTGTGCTATACAGTGGGTTCTTATTAGTTGTCTATTTTATCATGTTTTATCTGAAAACATGAGTTCTATTATGTCCCTCTTCTGCTCAGGGAACCTTCCTGGAGCTTCCATTTGACCCCGAGTGAAAGCCAAAGCTCTTTCAGTGCCATGCCAGGCTCCTTGAGATCTGTCCTCCATGACCTTTCCAGACTCATTTCTGGCCACTGCCCCACTCTCTCACTCTGTTTCAGCCACAGCGGTCTCCGTAGGGCTCTAGAAGTTTCAAAGAACACTCCTCTTAGCCACTTAGTTAGCCACCAGGATCTCTTCCTCATTGGCAAGTTTCTACTCAAATAGCATATTATCTGAGCAGTGCTCCCCATCACCTGTTCACCCCTCCCGTCATCCTTTCCTCTTTGCCTGGCTTCATTTTCTGCATAGCGTCTATCACCACATGTTGTGCCTTTTGTTAGTTCATCATCGGTTATTCCTGCAAAGTATGTGGGCCAAGCCTATTGTTCAACCCCCAGTGTCTGGACTGGTCCCTGACATGTAGGAGGGGCTCCATTAAAATATTTGGCATAAACGAAGGTCCTATTTTAATCAATGCAGGCTCTTGCTTGGATTTGAGCAACAAGTAAGACCATCAAATTCTTGACGTCTTTGATCTTGTATGGGGTTTATCAGCAGATGTCTGTGTGTCTTGCCTTTCTTTCCCAGCTGTGGGTGGTGCTTCTACACAAAGGCCTTAGAGATCCCTGGTGGAGTATGGTTAGAAGGTAGGGACGTACTCTTCAAGAAAGACCCAAGATGGGGGGAGGAATGGAGCCACTTGGCAAGAAGGAGGCAGGGAGAAGTGGTTACCCCCAGATGGAGGGCTGGGAATGCTGCTGCTGCTGCTGCTGGTCAACTTGTCATGAGGATCTGGGGTGTAGGGGCTTATCTGGTAGCTACTGAAGGAATAGCGTGAGGCAGAATCAGTTCAGGTCCAGCATGGTCGTTGTGTCTTTGGCCATGCTGTGCGTCATGTGGGATCTTAGCTCTCTGACCAGGAATTGAACCTGCACCCCATGAAGAGGAAGAGAGGCGTCTTAACCTCTGGACCACCAGAGAAGTCCCTGGCTATCATGCCTTGCATTAGACTTTCGGATGGTTAAGGTCTTGTTCACCTACATGAAAAAGTCCCCGCTTGGCACTTAGCTCAAGGGACATAAATGGACATCAGAGAGAGTGTGGACTTTGAATTCAGATGATTGAAGGTCCAAATCCTGGTTCTACCACTCTCTAGTCATTTCATGATTTTCTTGAGTTTTGTTTTCCTTAAGAGTAATCGTACCTCTCTCCAAGAATTGACTTACCTCTTGGTCTTCATCTGGCATCTTTTTTTATTATTATTATTTATTTAGCAGTGTAAGGCATTAGTTGCAATAAGCAGCATGTGAGATCTTAGTTCCAAGATCAGGGATCAAACTTGCATCCTCTGCATTGAAAGGTGGAGTCTTAACCACTGGACAACCAGGAAAGTCCATATCTAGCATCCTTCTTCCTCTTACTTATTATATTCTCACACTGGCCTTCTTTCTAGTCCTCCAGACATGGCTTGGGAACTTTGTATCTGCTCTTCCTCCTGCAACATTCTGCTCCTAGTCACGGATGGATTGGTTTCATCTCATCGTTCAAGTCTTAGGTCAAATGCCACTTCCTCAGAGGGGTCTTCCTTAACTGTCTTATCAAAAATTGCCTCTGGACATCGCACACACAGTTAGTCTGTTGTATTTACCATCATTTAACATCATCTAAAAATATCTTATATATGTATTGATTCACTTGTTTACTGTTTGCCTCAACTTCCATGGAAATTACAGTTCATGCGAATAAGACTTTCTTTTGTTCATGACTTGTGGCCTCAGCACCTAGCTCAGAGTCTGGCACATAACAAAGGGGTCAATAAATATTTGTTAGGAGAATGGATAAAGGGTTTGTGATAAGGAACAAATGGGTTGTGATAGAATAATTGCAAAAACGACCACGGTTCTCCATTCCTTCTGTACATTTGCAGAGCCTTTGCTGCTCCTTCCATCCAAAGGTAGTGTTGCTGGCCATATTCATCAGTCTAAGCTGGACTTGTGACTTAGGGCCAGAAAAATGCTGCAGACATGACTGCATGTCAGCTCTGGGTCTGGGTCTCGAGCGATCTTGCATGCTTCCAATCTATCTCTTGAAACCCCGACATCACTGTGAAAGACACGTAGCCTAGACACCCCTGTCATTGTAACTAGCAGCGTGTCAATAGCCAGACATGTAAGTGAATTCATATGACATTGGCCGTCCCCAGCCAACCCACCAGCTGAACATAGATGTGTGAGAGGACCCAGCTGAGATCAGATGAGCTTGGCCTAGGTCAGCAGCATCCACCAGCTGAGACACAGACTCGTAAAATGCCGCTGGGTTTTGGGATGGTTTGTTATACAGCAGTAGCTAACTGATATGTAGAATACCCGCACATAGACACACCCAAACACACGTACTTTGGCACATTGTAGATGCTCTATAGATGGTGGTTATTTTCTGACATGGTGGGTATGCATTATTTGGTAGTCAAAAGGGCCTTTTCCATCTGCANACCTTCAGAGGGAGAGCCTGTCCCTGCCACCACCTTGATTTTGGACTTCTGGCCTCCAAAGCTAAGAGAATATAAAGTCTTGAGGTTTTTTTTTTTAATATTTATTTATTTGGCAGTGCAAGGTTTTAGTTGTGGCATGCAGGATCTTTTAAAATTGCAGCATGCAAACTCTTGGTTGTGGCATGACGAACCTAGTTCCTGAGGTATTTAAACCTGGGCCCCCTACATTGGGAGTGCCTAGTCTTAATCACTGGACCACCAGAGAAGTCCCAGCCCTATTGTTTTAAGCCTCCAAGTTTGTGGCCATTCGTTACATCAACCCCAGAAAATTAATACAGCAGCCTCACCAGGAACAGTGCTATAAATGCAAACTGGGAAAAGGAGCCTGGATTGAAAGCCAGGTGACTGGTGTCTAGGCTTGGGTCTGTTTTCACTTCTGGGTGACCTTAGATAACTCAGTTTTCCTCCCTGGAGCTTAGTGTCTTCATCTGTAAAATGGAGAGTAGGCTGATTCTTGGGTGGAAAACTCGTCTTGTCTGTGCGCTCACTTGCTCAGTCATGTCTGAAGCTTTGCAATCCCCTGGACTGTAGTCCGCCAGGCTCCTCCATCCATGGAATCTTTCAGGCAAGAATACTGGGGTGAGTTGCCATTTCCTACTCCAGGGGCCAGACAGTTTATGAAAGCAGGTGAAATGGACCTGGGTGGCAGCGTACTAGGGAGAAAGGGTGACTGGGTCAACTTGGGGGCCCTTAACCCTTTGAAGGACGCACCCATCATTCAGTTCCTGCTAATTGTTGCCAGACAGGAATGCTGGCATAATGTCACCAGAACTTCTTATTTTTCAAGAGGAGAGAGATATCCAGCTTTTTATGTAAAATCTGATTTCTGAATGTTTGTAGTTAATTTACATTTCTCACAAGCATGACACGGGCCAAGTAAAGCAATTCTGCAAGCCAAAAATGACCTTATCTTCAAGGTCTCCTTCCAGCCCCCGATGCTCTGATTCTCTGACTTACAGGAATACCTGTGGCTTCCAGAGCCCTGACCTTGACACACTCAGGAGAGTAGACCAGGGAGGATGGGAGCAGTGTGGTGGGCTCATCCATTTAGACTTGGGCGGGACCCCCTGGAAGAAGAAACCCAAGTGCTTTGGTCCAGAAGGGCCTGATCATTCATTTTCCCCCTCCTTACCAAGCTGCTGGGTTTCAGGTAGCAGCCTTATTTTTATGTGCAAAGCTTAAGCCCCCTAGTCAGCCTGGGCCCCATGGTGCCCCATAAATCATAGGCTGTTTTTATTATTATTAATAAAATCCAGCTGATACTGGAAGTGCTGAGGAAATGTGGCATGGGAGAAGGAAAGGCTGGAAATAGGCCTTGCACCCATGAGCAAACGGTTTGAAAATTCAACATTTTCCATCAGAAAGGCAGGTTTCTGTTTGTTTTCACCCATTCCTGTGCTTAAGGGAGCATTTATGATGTGATTGATGCAGGAGACTCAGGTTTGATCCCCAAGTTGGGAAGATCCCCTGGAAGACGGCATGGCAATCCACTCCAGTATTGTTGCCTGGAGAATCCTCATGGACCGAGGAGCCTGGCAGGCTACAGTCCATGGGGTGGCAAAGAGTCAGACTGAAGTGACTTGGCACACACACACATGACGTGCCCCTCACGGCCAGGGGACTGAGGATACAGGAGTGCGTAGGGGAGATGCCTTCCTGCCATCATGGACTTGAGTCCCTGAGAGGGGAGGGTGGATAATTAGATGAGTGATTCCTCAATGTGTGAAAAAGATGCTAATAGAACAGGGTTTGTGGAAGATGTATGGGAGGGGTCAAAGCGTCAGTCCCAGTGGGAATGCCACTTAAGCTCTCAGCAGAAGGACGTGCAGAAGCCAGTTAGGCAAAGAGCATGTACACAAGAACCAGAGCCCTGCCAAGGACGACACATCCAGGACAGGAGCGCCTGTGTCAAAGAACCAGTGATGCGATTAACTTCTCAGGGCGTCGATATTCCCACCTGAAAGATGAGAGTGCTGTTCTGGACAGTCTCTGGGGTCCTTTAAGCTCGGCTAGCTCATGAATCTTGGGTGACAAACTGAAACTGAGATGGATTGGCAACATTTTGCCGTACCTGTTTGGCCTTTGTTGGCCAGAATAATAATTGAAATTGCAGCTCTGGAGGCTGGTGAGGGTGGAGCGAGACCTTTTCCAGCTGCAGGTTTCATCACTGTGATCGTGGGTGGTGCCAGCACCACCCACGGAATGTGCCTTGAGCTTTGGTGTCGGGTTAGGAGGCTTCCCCTTATTAGTAGGGATAGTCATGGATTTGTTGTTGTTCACCATCTCAGTCATGCCTGACTCTTTGCAGCTCCATGGCCTGTAGCATTCTAGGCTTCCCTGTCCTTCAGTATCTCCTGGAGTTTGCTCGAACTCATGTCCATTGAGTTGATGATGCCATCCAACCGTCTTGTCCTCTGTTGACCCCTTCTCCTTCTGCCCTCCATCTTTCCCAGCATTAGGATCTTTTCTAATGAGCTGGCTCTTTGCAACGGTTAGAGTCTATTTACCAGGGGCTCAGTATATGCATCTTTCATCTTTCATGGTATCAAGTCTCAGACACCATGCTAGAGGGTTGGGAGATGATGGTGAATAAAGCAGGAAGATTTGAGGCTGACATGGAGCTCAGATGGGTGCCACAATGAACTAGAAAATGCTTGCAGAGTAAAATGATGAAACTAAGTATGTGGGTGTGTATGCATGAGAGAGAGAGAGGGAGGGAGACACACACACACACACACAGAGAGCAAGAGAGCATGCGAACTAAAGGTTATACTTGACGTTAGGCAGTCCCAGGTGACCGCCTTGAGAAGATGACTTCCGAGCAGAGATCTGAAGTGGCCAAGACATTAATCAGGGGAGATCAGGGGAAGGGCATTCCAGGTACAGGGAGCAGCAAATTCAAAGACAACGAGGTAGGATTTAAATTGACGTGTTCTCGGAAGAGGAGCAGTGGAAGGCTGAAGCCTAGTGGGCAAGGGAGAAGTTGGGCGGGTATCGGGGTTGGAGCTTGGAGAGTCTTTTCTTTCTGAGCACAGTGAGAGCCTCCTGAAAGGTGTTAAGCAGGGGGATGACGTGATCTGATGGCTGTTTGACAAAGACAACCTTGACCGTTCCTTGGAGCAGCAAGTGTGGGAGCANAAGGGAGAAGTTGGGCGGGTATCGGGGTTGGAGCTTGGAGAGTCTTTTCTTTCTGAGCACAGTGAGAGCCTCCTGAAAGGTGTTAAGCAGGGGGATGACGTGATCTGATGGCTGTTTGACAAAGACAACCTTGACCGTTCCTTGGAGCAGCAAGTGTGGGAGCAGAGGGACCAGGCAGAAGCCCATTGAAGCTGTCCAGGCAGGAGATGACAACGGCTTGCTAGCAGTGGAGACAGAGCAAGGGGTCGTCTTTAGGGCCCCTTTTGGAAATTTGTGGTGGATTGGCTACAGGTGAACAGGGCAGCTGGAGGAATCAAAAGAGAAGAATCAGAAGCATCTCCGTGTTTTTGCCTTGCTTGGTCCAGTGGATTTTCATATTTAATCCCCACAACTACCCTTGGAAAGGTGGGTGTTATTATCCCCATTCTATGACTGGGCCCACTGAGTCATCTCTAAAGGTCAGAACCGGGATTTCAACCAAGTCTGTTCGCCTCTAGAGGCCATTCGGAATCCTCTCTGTTCAGGAGTTTCTTTCTCTCCTTGCTTGCAGGGCTCCACTCCATCCTCAGGGACTGGCTTGCCACACAGGATCCAGCCTTTTCCCTCTCGCTTTGGGTGAGAGACCAGGTCGGTGGAGCTCAGTCGGGTAACCCCCTGAAATGTCAGATCCTGTCAGCTCTCCGGAGGCAGAGACCAGTGGGGCAGAAAGTGCCTCTGGAACCCGCTCTGGGAAGTGTGTCTCACCAACCCTTTGAATGCTGCCTGGGATCTCTGTGCCCCCCGCCCGCCCCCGCTCCTCCGATGGCTTCTAGCTTTCCACTGGTGACAGCTTCGATGATCTCCTGTGACAGGGGGAATATGCAGCCACAGGGATGCAGCTCCGTGCCCGGGAAATGTCACCTCCAATTGATGTCATGGAGGAGAGAGAAGCAATTAAGGCTCCAGCCAATTCTTGAAGCTCTGGCTCCAGGCGAACTGTGGGGGTTGGAGAGGGAGATGGACGGAGGAAGAACAGCTGAAAGAGGGTTGACGAGGAGAGGGTGAGTTGGGAGAAGGTGCCCATTTTCTGCCACAGAGTAGGTCTGCAGTAGGTCTGTGTTGAACATAAACTGTAGTGGATGCTGTGGTGTGCCATCTAGACACCCCCGTCTTCAGAACCAAGGGACTCATTCCTCTGGCTCCAGAGATGTTAGATGTTTCTGGCTCACAGCTGAGTCTCTCTGCAGGACCTGCAGGACTCTCCAGGGGAAGCCTACACCCGGTGACTCATGGACCTGCAGTAGAAAGATCCAGCGCCCTTGCGTTGACTTACACCAGCTCTGATGCACCATCGTGTCCACTGAGTTCCCTGTAGAACTGGCTGAGACAACCGCTTCACAGCCCATGTTCTTTCTCTGCCCAGTCCTGCTTCTTCCTCTTTTTACTTATTTATTTCTTTCTGGCTGTGCTGGGTCTTCGTTGCGTCGAGGGCTTTTCTCTAGTTGCAGCGGGTGGGGGCTACTCTCTAGCTGTGGTGTGCTGGCTTCTCATTAGAGTGGCTTCTCTCGTTGTGGAGCCTGGGCTCTAGGGCACTCAGGCTTCAGTAGGTGAGGCACATTTGGGCTCTGTAGTTGAGACTCGCAGGCTCTAGGGCACAGGCCCTACAGTTGTGGTGTGCAGGCTTAGTTGCTCCATGGCAAGTGGGATCTTCCTGGACCAGGGATCAAACCCGTGCCTCCTGCATTGGCAGGCAGAGTCTTTACCACTGAGGCACCAGGGAAGCCCCAGTCCCGCTTCTTTTGCTTCCTGAAAGGTATTGTTCCTGTGAGCAATCCCCAGCGAAGCCCCTGCCTATAGATCTCTGTCTCAGAAAACCCGATCTCAGACAAATACCTTACAGGGACAAAAATCATTAGTATATGGCTATTTGTAGTGTCCACCCCACCTTCCAAGTTGTACAAGGGAAGGATTCTTACTACATTAAACCCTGGGCTCTCCTTTGTCATGGAGAATCTGGGTAATGGGTGAAACGGAGAAAAAAGAAAAAGAAAAAAAGAAATCACAGAGTATTTTGTATCTGCATTATAAAAATTCTCAGAGTTAGGGGAGAGGGGAGAAAGCTAGAAAACCTGTGGCAATGGCATTTCAGAGATGGATATTTTAAAGGGGAGAGAAGAGGTGATATTTCCAGGTACAACTGACATCTAAATGGAGGATGCTGATGGAGGCAGGACTGAGAATACATTTAAAAAATTAATTTATTTGGCTGCACCAGGTCTTCGTTGTGGCATGCAAGCTCTTGGTTGTGACATGTGGGATCTGGTTCCCTGACCAGGGATTGAACTCAGGCACCAAGCATTGGGAGCATGGGGTCTTGGCCACTGGACCACCAGGGAAGTTCCTAAGAATAGTTTGTTTTCTGACTTTAGAGACTGGACTGTATGGGAGACTGGGTTACAAGTATCACTTAATGGAAAGGGGGTAAATAAAAGTGAAGGAAGGAAAAATAACTATGAATGAAAAAGAGATGTAGGAAAAAAAGAAGACATATATCCTTGTGACTTGGAGAAGAGTCAAATAGAATTAAGGAGAAAAAGGATGAAATTAGAGTGAAGAGACACACTTCTCACAGTGTTGGACATTTCAGTCAAATTGCCAACACACCCGATATTCTTCCATCATTAAAATTGCCTTGTCTGCCACTCCCTGTGGGGTGAGTATAGAGAGGCTGGTCTTTCCACAGACATTGGCACTGATTAGCTCAGGGGTGTGTGTTAATTAGGTTAAGATCCTACAGCTATAACAAAGAGCAAAATAATAATAATCCAAGGAAACTGCCTTGTTTATTTCTTTTGCAATAGTCCAAGCATAAGCAGTGCGTTTGGTGCGGTTATCCCACAGGGATGGAGTCTCTGTCTCTGACTCTTTCTGTCTCATTTCTCTGTGTTAGCATTTGGGATCTAAGGTGATTGCTCCAGTTTCTGCAATAAGGTCTGTATTCGGTTCAGTGGGATGGGAAGAAGGGGACACGGAAGACATCATCTTCCTTTTAAGGCTGTGATCCACCACTTCTGTAGACTTCCTATTGGCCAGAGCTTAGTCACATGGCCGTGACTGAGATTGACAGGAAGTTGAAAAATAGTCTTTATCTAAGGGAGCCAGCCATGCGTCCAGTTAAACTTGAAAAAAATTTTTACTGACTTATTCATTTTTAATTGGAGGATAATTGCTTTGCAGTGTTGTGTTAACTTCTGTTGTACAATGAAATGACTCAGCTATATGCAAACATATATCCCCTTCCTCTTGAGCCTCCCTCCCGCCTGGCCCCAC
>SJYA01002265.1:72193-90869 GCA_006410615.1 Neotragus moschatus | reverse complement strand
GGCACATTTGGGCTCTGTAGTTGAGACTCGCAGGCTCTAGGGCACAGGCCCTACAGTTGTGGTGTGCAGGCTTAGTTGCTCCATGGCAAGTGGGATCTTCCTGGACCAGGGATCAAACCCGTGCCTCCTGCATTGGCAGGCAGAGTCTTTACCACTGAGTCACCAGGGAAGCCCCAGTCCCGCTTCTTTTGCTTCCTGAAAGGTATTGTTCCTGTGAGCAATCCCCAGCGAAGCCCCTGCCTATAGATCTCTGTCTCAGAAAACCCGATCTCAGACAAATACCTTACAGGGACAAAAATCATTAGTATATGGCTATTTGTAGTGTCCACCCCACCTTCCAAGTTGTACAAGGGAAGGATTCTTACTACATTAAACCCTGGGCTCTCCTTTGTCATGGAGAATCTGGGTAATGGGTGAAACAGAGAAAAAAGAAAAAGAAAAAAAGAAATCACAGAGTATTTTGTATCTGCATTATAAAAATTCCCAGAGTTAGGGGAGAGGGGAGAAAGCTAGAAAACCTGTGGCAATGGCATTTCAGAGATGGATATTTTAAAGGGGAGAGAAGAGGTGATATTTCCAGGTACAACTGACATCTAAATGGAGGATGCTGATGGAGGCAGGACTGAGAATACATTTAAAAAATTAATTTATTTGGCTGCACCAGGTCTTCGTTGTGGCATGCAAGCTCTTGGTTGTGACATGTGGGATCTGGTTCCCTGACCAGGGATCGAACTCAGGAACCAAGCATTGGGAGCATGGGGTCTTGGCCACTGGACCACCAGGGAAGTTCCCAAGAATAGTTTGTTTTCTGACTTTAGAGACTGGACTGAATGGGAGACTGGGTTACAAGTATCACTTAATGGAAAGGGGGTAAATAAAAGTGAAGGAAGGAAAAGAGATGTAGAAAAAAAAGAAGACATATATCCCTGTGACTTGGAGAAGAGTCAAATAGAATTAAGGAGAAAAAAGATGAAATTAGAGTGAAGAGACACACTTCTCACAGTGTTGGACATTTCAGCCAAATTGCTAACACACCCGATATTCTTCCATCATTAAAATTGCCTTGTCTGCCACTCCCTGTGGGGTGAGTATGGAGAGGCTGGTCTTTGNATGTAGAAAAAAAAGAAGACATATATCCCTGTGACTTGGAGAAGAGTCAAATAGAATTAAGGAGAAAAAAGATGAAATTAGAGTGAAGAGACACACTTCTCACAGTGTTGGACATTTCAGCCAAATTGCTAACACACCCGATATTCTTCCATCATTAAAATTGCCTTGTCTGCCACTCCCTGTGGGGTGAGTATGGAGAGGCTGGTCTTTGCACAGACATTGGCACTGATTAGCTCAGGGGTGTGTGTTAATTAGGTTAAGATCCTACAGCTATAACAAAGAGCAAAATAATAATAATCCAAGGAAACTGCCTTGTTTATTTCTTTTGCAATAGTCCAAGCATAAGCAGTGCGTTTGGTGCGGTTATCCCACAGGGATGGAGTCTCTGTCTCTGACTCTTTCTGTCTCATTTCTCTGTGTTAGCATTTGGGATCTAAGGTGATTGCTCCAGTTTCTGCCATAAAGTCTGTATTCGGTTCAGTGGGATGGGAAGAAGGGGACGCAGAAGACGTCATCATCCTTTTAAGGCTGTGATCCACCACTTCTGTAGACTTCCTATTGGCCAGAGCTTAGTCACATGGCTGTGACTGAGATTGACAGGGAGTTGAAAAATAGTCTTTATCTAAGGGAGCCAGCCATGCGTCCAGTTAAACTTGAAAAAAATTTTTACTNAAGATACCCAGTGCTCATCCACAGTCTCAGTACATACTGTGGGTTGACTTGCCAGAAGGTGTCCACTCTTTTGGCTGTGGGACTCATTCTGTGCCAACCATTCAGAGCCAAGGCCTCATGCCAGGAGAAGAGACTTAAACCCCATGGACGTACTACAGGCACTGCTCCAATTTCTGCCTTGGAAGCAAAACCTTTAAGCTGTGATGCCCTAGGGCTGTGCTGAACAAATCCAACAAGAGAGTAACACCATCATCACAGAGGCCTTGTTTACATCATGTCACTGGATGCCCCCGGATACCCAGTGTGGCAGATATTATTATCCTTGTTGGAGAGATGGGGAAACAGAGGCTCAGCCAGGCTGAGACCCCCTGTTCAGGTCATATATGTGACCACACACAGGAAGTGGCCCAAGAAGCCTCACACCCCATCTTATAGCCCAGAGCCCAAGCTTATAGTCTTGGCCATCATGAAACATCATTCAGAGACTGCAATGGAATTCTAGGGTTTCTCTTTATTACATACCTCAGCCTCCATTGCAAGTGCATTTTCTACATCCGAGGTCCCCTGGGGAGACCGATAGGAGTCTTTTTTTTTTTTTTTTTTCAATGTTGGTTGAAAGGGTGGAGTTGGAGTGACATCCACTTTGGGGATCTGTGATGTGTTTAGCTCTTGCCCAGATAAGCTGCAACGGGCTTTTGATAGAGAAACTTCCACACTTCTATCCTCAGTGGCTTAAAGTCTCTGTCTTTGGTTGGGTTTTTCCAGAATTAACTAGGATTTGAGGACAGATCGTTTAATTGAGAAGTGATTCCAGGGAGCACGTGGAGAGAAGTGAGAAAGTGAAAAGAATGCATTAATAAGCAAGTTACAATCATGAGAGAGGGTTGCCAGAGAAAATAAAACACACCCAGGTAAATCTGAATTTCAGGTGAATAACGGGTAATTTTTATTATTTTAAAATTTTATTTATTTTTACTTGGAGGATGATTGCTTTGTGATTCTGTGTTGGTTTCTGCCGTACATCAACATAAATCAGTCATAGGTATACATATGTTCCCTCACTCTTGAACCCCCCCTCCCACCTCCCGCCCCATTCTTCCCCTCTAGGTTGTCACAGAGTGCTGGGCTGAGCTCCCTGTGTTACACAGCAACTTCCCAGTAGCTATCTGTTTTACATGTGGTAATGTATATGTTTCAGTACTGCCCTCTCAATTCATCCCACCCTTTCTTTCCCCTGCTGTGTCCGTAGGTCTGTTCTCTGTGTCTGAGTCTCTATTTCTGCCCTACACATAGGTTCATCAGCATCACCTTTCTGGATTCCATATGTATGTGTTAATATATGATATTGTTCTCTTTCTGACTTACATCACTCTATGGAACAGGCTCTAGGTTCATCCACCTCACCAGAACTGACTCAAATTCGTTCCTTCTTATGGCTGAGTAACGTTCCATTGTATATATGTAGCACAACTTTATCCATTCATCTGTTGACGGACATCTAGGTTGCTTCCAGGTCCTGGCTGTTGTAAATAGTGCTGTAGTGGACTTTGGGGTGTATGTGTCTTTTTCAGTTGTGGTTTTCTCAGGGTGGTAATTTTTACATTTATGTCCCAAATAGTATACGGGCCCTATCTATGCTCTTTTTCCTCATTCATCTCAAATTCAAAGTTAACGGGGCTTGTTGTATTTGTATTTGCTCAATCTGGCAGCCCTACACTTGGGATTTCTGAAAAATGGCGTGGAGCAGCAATTCCAAGCTTTTTGGCCCCAGGGACCAAAAAGATAACTTTTTGACCCCCCTGGGGTGGGGGATGGTTTGGGGATGATTCAAGAGCATTACATTTATTGTGCCCTTTATTCCTCTTGGAATTAACATCTGCTCCACCTCAGATCATCAGGCATTAGATCCCAGAGGTTGCGGAGCCCTGGTGTAGGGCAGGCTTTAGCGCTGCCCCACCTGAGGGATGAGGAAGCAGGGACATCCATCCTCTAGCTCATATTTGTCACTGGTTGGAGCTCCTGCCAGGCTGATCCACTCCCTGGCAGTGCTCAAGCCTGCCTGGCTCAAGCCTGAACCTGCTCCTTCAGGTAGAAAAAGCTCCAGGCAGGAAGACACAGGTGCTTGAAACTCTGGGCCTAAGGCAAGGGGAGCGAGGTGCTTAGTCTACAAAGTTTAGGGAGGTGTGTGCTCTTAGGTTAGGGGAGTGGAAGGTCAGCCTTATTCTCCTCCCTGGCCTGACCCCAGCTTGCAGGAAGAGGTCTTTGGCAAACATGGAAAGCTTGAGGGGTGAGGGACTAGAGGCCAGGCATCCACAGCATCTGCTATGGATGAGCTTACAGTCAGAGTGAAGTCAGAAAGAGAAAAACAAATATTGTGTATGAACGCACCTGTGTGGAATCTGGGAAAATGGAACAGATGGACCTATGTGCAAAGCAGAGACAGAGACACAAGTGTGGAGAACAAGCATACAGACACCAAGGGGTGAAAGGGGAGGGGTGACTTGAGAGACTGGGATTGACATAGACACACTGCTGTGTATAAAACGAAAACCAGATGACCAATGGGAAGCTACTGTGCAGCACAGAGAATTCTACTCGATCTTCTTTGGTGACTTGAATGGGAAGGAAATCTAAAAAATAAAAAAGAGGGGATATATGTGTACATATGGGCTTCCCCCATGGTTCAGCGGTAAAGAATCCTCCTGCAATGCAGGAGACGCGAGAGACTTGGGTTCGATTCCTGGGTCAGGAAGGTCCCCTGGAGAAGGAAATGACAACCCACCTCAGTATTCTTGCCTGGAGAATCCCATTGACAGAGGAGCCTGGTGAGCTACAGACCATGGGGTTGCTCATAGTCAGACACGACTGAAGCGACTTAGCATGCATGCAGGCATGTATACCTATGGTAGATTCACTTTTCTATACAGCGGAAACTACCACAACATTGTAAAGCAACTATGCTCCAATAAATTTTTTTTTAAAAAGAAAATATCACAGATAAAGGATGCCGGGTAAGTTCTGCTGCCTCCCAGAGTTTTCTGTTTGGCTCAGGGTTCCCCAGATTTATAGACCTGCTTGTTTTAAATTTGAAAAATATATTCTGGTACTTCCCACTGGATTCCCAGGTATCTGTGTTGTTGTAGTTCAATTGCTCAGTCGTGTCTGACTCTTTGACCCCATGGACTGTAGCACGGCAGGCCTCCCTGTCTATCAGCAACTCCCAGAGTTTACCCAAACTCATGTCCATTGAGTCAGTGATGCCATCCAACCATCACATCCTCTGTCGTCCCCTTCTCCTGCCCTCAGTCTTTCCCAGCATCCGGGGCTTTTCCAATGAGTCAGCTCTCTGCATCAGGTGGCCAAAGTACTGGAGTTTCAGTTTCAGCATCCGTCCTTCCAATGAATATTCAGGATTGATTTCCTAATTTAGGATGCACTGGTTGGATCTCCTTGAAGTCCAAGGGACTCTCAAAAGTCTTTTCCAGCAGCACAGTTCAAAAGCATCAATTCTTTGGTGGTCAGCTTTAAAAAAAGCTCTCCAGTCCAACTCTCACATCCATACATGACCACTGGAAAAACCATAGCCTTGACTAGATAGACCTTTGTTGGCAAAGTAATGTCCTTGCTTTTCAATATGCTATCTAGGTTGGTCATAACTTTCCTTCCAAGGAGTGAATGTCTTTTAATTTCATGGCTGCAGTCACCATTTGCAGTGATTTTGGAGCCCCCCAAAATAAAGTCAGCCACTGTTTCCCCATATATTTGCCATGAAGTGATGGGACCGGATGCCATGATCTTTGTTTTCTGAATGTTGAGCTTTAAGCCAACTTTTCCACGCTTCTCTCACTTTCGTCAAGACGTTCTTTAGTTCTTCTTCGCTTTCTCCCACAAGGGTGGTGTCATCTGCATATCTGAGGTTATTGATATTTCTCCCAGCAGTCTTGATTCCAGCTTGTGCTTCTTCCAGCCCAGCGTTTCTCATGATGTACTCTGNTACATTTAAATTACAATATTATTGTTATGAGCAATGTTGCTATCGACATTCTGTGACTTGAAAATGGCTGTAAATAATTTGGCACTCTTTCCATAAAAGAATGTGGACTATTTTCTCTCTTCTTGAAACTGGGTTATTCTGTGATGCTTTAACCAGTGAAATGTGGGGATGTCATCTGCATATCTAAGATTATTGATATTTCTTTCAGCAGTCTTGATTCCAGCTTGTGCTTCTTCCAGCCCAGCATTTCTCATGATGTATTCTGCATAGAAGTTAAATAAGCAGGGTGATGATATACAGCCTTGACGTACTCCTTTTCCTCTTTGGAACCAGTCTGTTGTTCCATGTCCAGTTCTAACTGTTGCTTCCTGACCTGCATATAGGTTTCTCAAGAGGCAGGTCAGGTGGTCTGGTATTCCCATCTCTTTTGGAATTTTCCAGTTTATTGTGGTCCACACAGTCAAAAGTTTTGGCATAGTCAATAAAGCAGAAATAGATGTTTTTCTGGATCTCTCTTGCTTTTTCAATGATCCAGCGAATGTTGGCAATTTGATCTCTAGTTCCTCTGCCTTTTCTAAAACCAGCTATATTTCTTAGTAAAATTCATGTTCACAGTCCATTCCCTGGTGGCTCAGTCGGTAAAGTGTCTACCTACAATGTGGGAGACTGGGGTTCGATCCCTGGGTTGGGAAGATACCCTGGAGAATGAAATGGCAACCGACTCTGGTGTTCTTGCCTGGAGAATCCCATGGATGTAAGAACCTGGTGGGGTCCATGGGTTTGCCAAGAGTTGGACATGACTGAGCGACTACAATTTCAGTTTTACTTTCACAGCATACCAAGAGTGGCTTGATAACCTATTGCTACATAACAAAATACCTTCTATAGTTTAAAACAACATTTACTTTATTATGAACTTAATAGTTTGGGTTGAACATCAGAAATGCCTTAGTTTACTGATTCTTTGGCTCCAAGTACCATCAGTGATGTGAGCCAGTGATGTCCAAATGACCTGATGACTGTCTGGAGTTTTCATGAAAGCTTGATGTCGTGAAAGGGGCAGTTGGAGGCTAGCCGTGGAGGAATGGGCTCCCCAGCTTCTCTCTTCATAGATCCTAGAACCTCTCTACTAGATCTTTTCGACAGGATAATCAGCTACTTTCTGACTACACTGCAGCTCAGATCTAGATGATACATGGTTGATGTATCTAGATGATACAAGGCTGAAACTGTAAGTCCTCTTTGGAGCTAGATCTGAAACTAGCAAGGTATGCTTTCCCCCACATTTCATTGGTTAAAGCATCACAGAATAACCAGGTTTCAANTCTCTCTTCATAGATCCTAGAACCTCTCTACTAGATCTTTTCGACAGGATAATCAGCTACTTTCTGACTACACTGCAGCTCAGATCTAGATGATACATGGTTGATGTATCTAGATGATACAAGGCTGAAACTGTAAGTCCTCTTTGGAGCTAGATCTGAAACTAGCAAGGTATGCTTTCCCCCACATTTCATTGGTTAAAGCATCACAGAATAACCAGGTTTCAAGAAGAGAGAAAAGAGCCCACATTCTTTCATGGAAAGAGGGCCAAATTATTTGCAGCCATTTTCAAGTCACAGAATGTCGATAGCAACATTGCTCATAACAATAATATTGTAATTTAAATGTNACTTGAATGGGAAGGAAATCTAAAAAATAAAAAAGAGGGGATATATGTGTACATATGGGCTTCCCCCATGGTTCAGCGGTAAAGAATCCTCCTGCAATGCAGGAGACGCGAGAGACTTGGGTTCGATTCCTGGGTCAGGAAGGTCCCCTGGAGAAGGAAATGACAACCCACCTCAGTATTCTTGCCTGGAGAATCCCATTGACAGAGGAGCCTGGTGAGCTACAGACCATGGGGTTGCTCATAGTCAGACACGACTGAAGCGACTTAGCATGCATGCAGGCATGTATACCTATGGTAGATTCACTTTTCTATACAGCGGAAACTACCACAACATTGTAAAGCAACTATGCTCCAATAAATTTTTTTTTAAAAAGAAAATATCACAGGTAAAGGATGCCGGGTAAGTTCTGCTGCCTCCCAGAGTTTTCTATTTGGCTCAGGGTTCCCCAGATTTATAGACCTGCTTGTTTTAAATTTGAAAAATATATTCTGATACTTCCCACTGGATTCCCAGGTATCTGTGTTGTTGTAGTTCAATTGCTCAGTCGTGTCTGACTCTTTGACCCCATGGACTGTAGCACGGCAGGCCTCCCTGTCTATCAGCAACTCCCAGAGTTTACCCAAACTCATGTCCATTGAGTCAGTGATGCCATCCAACCATCACATCCTCTGTCGTCCCCTTCTCCTGCCCTCAGTCTTTCCCAGCATCCGGGGCTTTTCCAATGAGTCAGCTCTCTGCATCAGGTGGCCAAAGTACTGGAGTTTCAGTTTCAGCATCCGTCCTTCCAATGAATATTCAGGATTGATTTCCTAATTTAGGATGCACTGGTTGGATCTCCTTGAAGTCCAAGGGACTCTCAAAAGTCTTTTCCAGCAGCACAGTTCAAAAGCATCAATTCTTTGGTGGTCAGCTTTAAAAAAAGCTCTCCAGTCCAACTCTCACATCCATACATGACCACTGGAAAAACCATAGCCTTGACTAGATAGACCTTTGTTGGCAAAGTAATGTCCTTGCTTTTCAATATGCTATCTAGGTTGGTCATAACTTTCCTTCCAAGGAGTGAATGTCTTTTAATTTCATGGCTGCAGTCACCATTTGCAGTGATTTTGGAGCCCCCCAAAATAAAGTCAGCCACTGTTTCCCCATATATTTGCCATGAAGTGATGGGACCGGATGCCATGATTTTAGTTTTCTGAATGTTGAGCTTTAAGCCAACTTTTCCACGCTTCTCTCACTTTCGTCAAGACGTTCTTTAGTTCTTCTTCGCTTTCTCCCACAAGGGTGGTGTCATCTGCATATCTGAGGTTATTGATATTTCTCCCAGCAGTCTTGATTCCAGCTTGTGCTTCTTCCAGCCCAGCGTTTCTCATGATGTACTCTGCATAGAAGTTAAATAAGCAGGGTGATGATATACAGCCTTGACGTACTCCTTTTCCTATTTGGAACCAGTCTGTTGTTCCATGTCCAGTTCTAACTGTTGCTTCCTGACCTGCGTATAGGTTTCTCAAGAGGCAGGTCAGGTGGTCTGGTATTCCTGTCTCTTTCAGAATTTTCTGCAGTTTATTGTGATCCACACAGTCAAAGGCGTTGGAATAGTCAATAAAGCAGAAATAGATGTTTTTCTGGAGCTCTCTTGCTTTTTTGATGATCCAGTGGATATTGGCAATTTGATCTCTGGTTCCTCTGCCTTTTTAACCACCTTGAACATCTGGAAGTTCACAGTTCACGTGAACTTCCTCCTGAAGTTTCCTCCTGAAACCTGGCTTGGAGAATTTTGAGCATTCCTTTGCTAGCATGTGAGATGAGCGCAACTGTGCTGTATTTTGAGCATTCTTTGGCATTGCCTTTCTTTGGGATTGGAATGAAAACTGACTTTTTCCAGTCCTGTGGCCACTTCTCAGTTTTCCAAATTTGCTGACATATTGAGTGCAGTATTTTGACACCATTATCTTTTAGGATTTGAAATAGCTCAACTGGAATTCCATGACCTCCACTAGCTTTGTAGTGATGCTTTCTAAGACCCACTTGACTTCGCATTCTAGGATGTCTGGCTTTAGTTACATGATCACACCATTGTGATTCTCTTGGTCGTGAAGCTCTCTTTTGTACAGTTCTTCTGTGTATTCTTGCCACCTCTTCTTAATATCTTCTGCTGTGCACGGAATACATTGAGTTAGTGATGTTATCTGACCGTCTTTTCCTCTGCTGCCCCTTCTCCTCTTGCCTTCAATCCAGATCTCTCTACTGCTTACTTATTTGTTCTTTCCTCCTGTGAGTTTTCTGCAGCCCAGTGTTACCAAGTGTATCACATCTCTTCTGTGATCATTATATAATAATGATCGACTAGTCCAGGAAGTTGGACTGGTAGCTCTTTGGAGACAGCCCTTTTTTCTTAGAAGAGACGCTACAGATGAGATCAGTCTGAATTCATGATGAAAGAGATGAAGAAGCAAGGCATGCCCAAGCTCACGCCCAGAGAGCCTATATTTCTGCCCTGTGTGATGGCAGTATGTTGGACGGCAGTAGGAAAAGAGATCTCTCCTGCCCTCCCTCCTTCTGCCCATCCTGCTATTCACATATTTATGTACACTGAGCACGGTCTCACTTCCGGATGCTACACTTGGTCATCTTATCGACAGCAGAGGCATCAGCCTATTTTAGGCAACTGAGTGTTTTTCTGTCCTGTTTGCAGTTCTCTGGAGAAGGCATAGTTTTCCTTGAGTAGTGACATCCTACGCTGTCAACAAAGTCTTCATGCTGTGAAAAGTCTTCCTATAACTTATAATTCTTTACTTATGTATCTTTGCTTATATCTTATTGTAGATTTTTTAAAATTTATTTTTAATTGGAGCATAATGGCTTTACAAATATTGTGTTGGCTTCTGCCATACAACAACGTGAATCAGCCATAAGTATCCATATGTCTCCTCTCTCTTGAACCTACCTCCACCTCCGCACCCCAGCCTACCCTCTAGGTTGTCACAGAGCACTTTGTTGAGTTTCCTGTTATACAGCAACTTCCCTCTAGCTGCCTGTTTTACATATGACAATGTATATGTTTCAAGGCTCCTCTCTNATGTCTCCTCTCTCTTGAACCTACCTCCACCTCCGCACCCCAGCCTACCCTCTAGGTTGTCACAGAGCACTTTGTTGAGTTTCCTGTTATACAGCAACTTCCCTCTAGCTGCCTGTTTTACATATGACAATGTATGCGTTTCAAGGCTCCTCTCTCAATTCGCCTCACCCTTGCCTTTCCCCACTGTGCCCAAAGTCTGTTCTCTATGTCTGCATCTCCGTTACTACCCCACAAATACGTTCATCAATACCATTTTTCTAGCTTCCATATATATAAGTTAATATATGATTTTTCTTCTTTCTGACTCACTTCACGCTGTATGACAGGCTTCAGGTTCGTCCACCACATTAGAACTGAATCAAATGCATTCCTTTTATGGCAGAGTAATATTCCATTGTATAAAGGACTACAACTTCTTTATCTATTCATCTGCCAATAGACATCTAGGTTGCTTCCATGTCCTAGCTATTGTAAACGCTGCTACAGTGAACAGTGAGGTACATGTGTCTTTTTCCGTTATGATTTTATCAGGGTATATGCCCAGTAGTGGGGTTGCTGGGTCCTATGCTAGTTTTATTCCCAGTTTTTAAAGGAATCTCCATACTGTACTCCACAGTGGCTATATCAACAGTGCCACCACCAACAGTGAAGGAGGTTTCCCTTTTCTCCACACCCTCTTCAGCATTTACTATTTTGTAGACTTTTTGATGATGGGCATTCTGACTGTATGAGGTGATACCTCATTGTAGTTTTGATTGGCATTTCTCTAATAATGAGCGATGTTGAACATCTTTTCACATGCTTGTTGACCATCTTTTTCTTCATGTGGGAGAGCGGTTTTGAGCATGAACTTTGGCTTTAGAAATGGGGGTAAATTCTGTCCCCTACACTTGCTAGCTGTGAGATCTAGAAACCAGGCAGGTCACGTTAACCTTTGCACTCAAGTTCTCTGCCTACAGAGTTCAGTTCAGTTCAGTCGGTCAGTCGTGTTCGACTCTTTGCGACCCCATGGACTGCAGCACGCCAGGCCTCCCTGTCCATCACCAACTCCCGGAGCTTACTTAAACTCATGTGCATTGAGTTGGTGATACCATCCAACCATCTCATCCTCTGTCATCCCCTTCTCTTTCTCTTTTCAATCTTTCCCAGCATCAGGGTCTTTTCAAATGAGACAGTTCTTTGCATCAGGTGGCCAAAATATTGGAGATTCAGCTTCAGCATCAGTCCAGTGAATATTCAGGACTGATTTCATTTAGGCTTGACTGGTTGGATCTCCTTGTAGTCCAAGGGACTTTTAAGAGTCTTCTCCAACACCACAGAGTGGGGATAATATTTATCACAGAGGGCCGTATAAGAGTCAGTCAAAATCTTTATTTCATCAGTAGTTGCCAACCTCTAAATTTTAGTCGCTTAAACCAAAACATATTTATTTCTTACTCATACTGTGTGTTNCATTTAGGCTTGACTGGTTGGATCTCCTTGTAGTCCAAGGGACTTTTAAGAGTCTTCTCCAACACCACAGAGTGGGGATAATATTTATCACAGAGGGCCGTATAAGAGTCAGTCAAAATCTTTATTTCATCAGTAGTTGCCAACCTCTAAATTTTAGTCGCTTAAACCAAAACATATTTATTTCTTACTCATACTGTGTGTTCTTTGCACACCAGCAGGGGCATCTTTTCTATCATCCCCACCTTCAGAATAAGAGTAAGCAAAGAACATTTAGGAAAATAGAAGCTATTTCAAGATAAGCTGTATTAATTGGTTGGAACAACACCCACTTTGTTGACCTGATAGTGAGCTTAACTCATCTCTAGGTAATTCTAAATGGGATTTCCAAGATTTAACCTCCATGGGTTAAGATGGCTATTTTGGAGTGGATAATCCCCAACGCAACTAGGATTTGAGTGTGAGAAGATTTTGGGGGAAGTAATTCCAGGAAGAATTGATAGGGAAGTGAAAAAATCAGAAAGAAAGAGAAAGGATGGTGACTGTAGCCATGAAATTAAGACGCTTGCTCCTTGGGAAAAAAAGCTATGACCAACCTAGAAAGCATATTAAAAAGCAGAGACATTACTTTACCAACAAATGTCCATCTAGTCAAAGCTATGGTTTTTCCAGTAGTCATGTATGGATGTGAGAGTTGGACTATAAAGAAAGCTAGGCACCGAAGAATTGATGCTTTTGAACTGTGGTGTTGGAGAAGACTCTTGAGAGTCTCTTGGACTGCAAGGAGATCCAACCAGTCAGTCCTAAAGGAAATCAGTCCTGAATATTCACTGGACTGATGCTAAAGCTGAAACTCCAATAGTTTGGCCAGCTGATGTGAAGAACTTAATCACTGGAAAGGATCCTGATGCTGGGAAAGGATCCTGATGCTGGGAACAATTGAAGACGGAAGGAGAAGGGGACAACAGAGGATGAGATGGTTGAATGGCATCACTGATGTGTTGGACAATGGGTCTGAGTAGGCTCTGGGAGTTGGTGATGGACAGGGAGGCCTGGCATGCTGCAATCCATGGGGTCACAAAGAGTCAGACACGACTAAATGACTGAACTGAACAAGGTGTGCAAGTATAGTTGCTCTGGGCAACTAGCAACTGAATTTGTATGGTGACCAAGGTCCCACCAACTGGAGCGGCACTTGTCATGGTGGCAAGGGGAAGGTCATATGCATCAGGGTCATGCACTGCCAATTCAATGGTCCAGCCAGGCAGTGACAGGCCTCATTGTCTCCCATACTCAACTGTCCAGATTTAGAACTTGGCCCAACCCAAATGGATTTCCCTTATGGCTCAGCTGATAAAGAATCTGCCTGCCATGCGGGAGACCTGGGTTTGATCCTTGGGTTGGGAAGATCCTCTGGAGAAGGGAAAGGCTGCCCACTCCAATATTCTGGCTTGGAGAATTCAAGCCAGAATATAGTCCACTATAGTCAACTATAATATAGTCAACTATATAGTCAACTATATAGTCCATGGGGTTGCAAAGAATCAGACACGACTGAACAACTTTCACTTTTCCAACCCAAATGTAAGAGACATAGGGAAGTATTTAGTTCAGTTTGGTTCNCTCTCTCCCCATGTTTGCTAGGATCACCCCCACTCCCCCGCCAAAAAAGCTATGTGCACCTACATCCTCTGCTCAGTATCTATTCAGAGGAGGAAACCCGACCTCCTAAGGCTGGTTGTGATGGTTATGAGAAAGTGAACGTAAAGTACTTAGCGTATTGTCAGATACACAGTAAACATGGAAAAAATGGCAGATATGCTGCTGGTTGAGACAATGAAGATTATGATGAGGAGAAATGGAAGGAGGAAGGAAGATGAGGAAGAGGAGAAGGGAAAGGGGAAGGTGAAGGAGGGGAGGAGAAAGAAGAGGAGGAAAAGGAGGTGGAGGAAGAGAAAAGAAGAAAGTGGTGTTGAGTATAAGGATGATAACGCAGACCATTATGAAACTGGGGCCCAGAAGGGAAGGGTAAGAGGCAAACTGGGGATTAACAGGGCGTGGACACCTAGACCAGCCACTCAACCATATCCATAATGTATTCCTCTCTGCCCATATTTTCTCCCACCACCTGAGTTGATGGAAATTCTTCCCTCTGGTCAGCGTTCCCTAGGAAATAATTTGTCCTCTGTGCCTCCCGACTAGTTGCCAAAGAGCCACTAGGTCACAAGAATCTTTCTTGCCAAGCACCGATTCTGTGTAACGTGTGATGGGATGGACTAGGAATTAGAAAATGTGGTCGGTCCTTGTTTAAGCTACTCCTTTATGAGAAAAGCCAAATCTCCTTCTAGTCACAAAAGTCCTTCTTGCTTTTTCCGTCCATGGGCTTCACCCGGGAACCTGCTACTGGATAAGTGGACACACAGTCTTGGGACTGGTCTGAATGCATTGTCTTGAGAGTGTTATTCAGCTTCCTGTGCCGGGTTGGCTTATTTCCTGTCTTGCTCATTCATTTCGGAACGTCCTGTTCTTAGATCAAAAGTCCTGGAAGATCCCAAGTCAACAAATGCCATGAGGGGAGTTTCAACTGCAGAAAATGTGCTGAATTCAACTCAAATGCTTCCCTGGCCGCTGATGAAGGGAGTGAAGTTAACTCTTTTGAAGGATGAATGGAAAGTGTTGGCTGATGGGCTCTAGAAGATCAAAGGTGGGAGAACTTAGTCGTTATGACTTCTAAGTCTCCTTCATTTTACAGTAGAAAAATCAAGAGGGATTACTCTCCCAGCAGATGCCACACAGTTAGAGGGTAGCCTAGCCCAGGATAAACTATTTCTCTGGACTCTGACTCTATTGTTTTTCTTGCTTTATTATTACCCACCTCTTGTAAAATCAAGCTGCCAGAAATGCACCAGGAGCATCTTTTAGTCAAGGACATGTCTTTTTGTGTGGTGAACAGTCACTTCCTCATTCAGCTTTCCTAAGTCTTGATTTTCATTTATCAGATTTTTAAAAAATATCACAGCAACTCTGTGCCTCAAAATAATGAAGCTGCAAAGAATTTCTATTGAACCTCAATGTCACAAACTCATGAAAAGCTCCATGTTGAAATGAATGGGAGGTTTTTCATTCTAAATAAACTGTAATTCGCCTAATTGATTTAAAAGCATCCATGCCCTCTGAAACTTTCTTTTTTTCCAAGTAAAATGGCCAACCTGTTGAGCTGCCACAGGAAGCTGGAGAGAAGAGAGAAATTATAGGGACAGAGTAGGGGAAAAGATCAGAGCATAAATATGTGTGTGTGTGTGTGTGTGTGTGTGTGTGTGTGTAAAATCTCCTCTTTAAAATATGAGAGAGAGCTTCTGGAAATTCAAGAAAACCACATTTTTGGCACCCCTCCGAAGTTCACAAGTATTCATCCAGGTTTGTTTGTTTATTTATGTCTTACTTTATTCCTCCAGAAAAGATCTCAAGAAACAGTGCCCTCCAGATAAGATTACGGATGCACAGCATTTATTGGTCATCCTTCACATGCCAAGAACTGTGTATACATTATCCCATCTAGCTTGTTTAGCACAGTAACTCTAGAAAGAAATGACTATTATACTCATTTGTGCTAGGTTAATTGGGGAACCCCAGCCAAACCCCTCTTCCCCTCAGCAAGAATATGTTCACCCGGAAACTGTGAAGGTGAGTTTCTTTAGACAAAGGATCTTGGCACATGTACTTCAGTTAGGATTCTTGAGGTCAGATCATCTTGGATGATCTTGGTCATTGTTCATTTGCTAAGTTGTGTCCGACTCTGTGACCCCATGAAATGCAGCGTGCCAGCTTCCCTGTCCTTCACTATCTCTCCGAGTTTGCTCAGACTCATATCCATTGAGTTGGTGATGCCATCCAACCATCTCATCCTCTGTCGCTCCTTTCTCCTTCTGCCCTCAATCTTTCCCAGCATCAGGGTCTTTTCCAGTGAGTCAGCTCTTTGCATCAGGTGGCCAAAGGATTGGAGTTTCAGTATCAGCATCAGTCCTTCCAATAAATATGCTGGGGCTTACATCTAATGACAAGTGCCCTTCCCACTAAGAGAAGAATAGACGTGGAGGTGAAGGACATGAAAATATGGAAGCAGACATCTGAATGAAGTGACTCCAGCCCCCCAAAAAACCAATGATTGGCAGCGATCATCAGAAGTTAAGCGGGCTTCCCTGCCGGCTCAGCAATAAAGAATTTGCCTGTGATGCAGGAGATAAGCCAAAAGTTAGGAGAGCGGTGTTAAATCAATGTGCCTTCAGAAACTCCAGAAGGTGCACCCCTATTGACATCTTGATTTGGGGCTTCTGTCCCCCAGAACTGAGAGAGAAGCAATTTCTGCTCTTTTAAGGCACCCAATTTGTGGAAATGTTGCTACAGCTTCCCTAGGGGACATACACACTAGTTTATAGATTTAGGTAACGAGGTCCAGAGAGATGAAATCCTTACCCAGCCATGAAATCTCAAGTGCTATCTAGAGCTGGGTTAAAACTCACAAATCATAGCTGCTTCCAACACCAGGTTGGGTTTTTAAAAGCAGCATAAAATGCATAAAGAGATGCATGAGAATGTGCTCAGATGCTCAGCCGTGTGCAACTCTTCACCACCCTATGGACTGTAGTCCACCAGGCTCTCTGTCTATGGGATTCCTCAGGCAAAACTACTTGAGTGGGTTGTATTTCCTTCTCCAGGGGGTCTTCCTGGCCCAGTGATCGAACCTGAGTGTGTTGAGTCTCCTGTGTGGCAGGCGGGTTCTTAACCACTGAGCCACCTGGGAAGCGTGATGTGTGAAAGTGCATTCCTCAGATGTTAATGGTGGCTGTCTTCAATTCAGTTCAGTTCAGTCGCTCAGTCGTGTCCAACTCTTTGCAGCCCCATGAATCGCAGCACACCAGGCCTCCCTGTCCATCACCAACTCCCAGAGTTCACTCAGACTCGCGTCCATCGAGTCCGTGATGCCATCCAGCCATCTCATCCTCGGTCGGCCCCTTCTTCTGCCTTCAATCCCTCCCAGCATCAGAGTCTTTTCCAATGAGTCAACTCTTCGCATGAGGTGGCCAAAGTACTGGAGTTTCAGCTTTAGCATCATTCCTTCCAAAGAATTCCCAGGGCTGATCTCCTTCAGAATGGACTGGTTGGATCTCCTTGCAGTCCAAGGGACTCTCAAGAGTCTTAGGAGGCTGGGATTTCAAGAGACTTTTGCTATTGTCATTATTCTTCTATATATACTGTTCAAAAGTTCTATGATAAAATGTTCTAGCTATTTAATTTATTTTGGCTGTACCATGAGGCACACAGGATCTTAGTTCCCCAAACAGGGATCAAACCCATGCCCCCTGCATTGGAAGTACAGCGTCTTAAACACTGGACTGCCAGGGAAGTCCCCTAGCCATCTAATTTGAAGAAAGAATGCAAGTGATATTCCTTGGGGAAAAAGGACCATGAGAGAGAGTATTCATGAGAAAAGGCATCACAAAAAATTGCATGTAGTAAATAATTCCTTCGAGAAAATGAGATATAAGGGAACATTTTATGCAAAGATGAGCACAATAAAGGACAGAAATGGTATAGATCTAACAGAAACAGAAGCTATTAAGAAGAGGTGGCAAGAATACACAGAAGAACTACACAAAAAGATTCATGACCCAGATAACCATGATGGTGTGATCAGTAACCTAGAGCCAGACATCCTGGAATGCAAAGTCAAGTGGGCCTTAGGAAGTATCACTACAAACGAAGCTAGTGGAGGTGATGGAATTCCGGTTGAACTATTTCAAATCCTAAAAGATGACGGTGTGAAAGTGCTTCACTTAATATGCCAGCAAATTTGGAAAACTCAGCAGTGGCCACAGGACTAGAAAAGGTCAGTTTTCATTCCAATCCCCAAAAAAGGCAATGCCAAAGAATGTTCAAACTGCTGCACAATTGCACTCATCCCACACGCTAACAAAGGAATGCTCAAGATTCTCTAAGCAAGGCTTCAACAGTATATGAACTCTGAACTTCCAGATGTTCAAGCTGGATTTAGAAAACCCAGAGGAACCAGAAATAAAATTGCCAACATCTGTTGGATCATCAAAAAAGCAAGAAAGTTCCGGAAAAACATCTACTGTTGCTTTATTGACTATGCCAAAGCCTTTGACGGTGTGGATCACAACAAACTGTGGAAAATTCTTCAAAAGATGGGAATAGCAGACCACCTGACCTGCCTCCTGAAAAATCTGTATGCAGGTCAAGAAGGAACAGGTAGAACTGGACATGGAACAACAGACAGGTTCCAAATCGAGAAAGGAGTGCATCAAGGATGTATATTATTACCCTGCTTATTTAACTTTATGCAGAATGCATCATATGAAATGCCTGGCTGGATGAAACACAAGCTGGAATCAGGATTACTGGGAGAAATACCAATAACCTCAGATATGCAGATGACACTACCTTTATGGCAGAAAGTGAAGAGGAACTAAAGAGCTTCTTGATGAAAGTGAAGGAAGACAGTGAAAAAGTTGGCTTAAAGCTCAACACTCAGAAAACTAAGATCATGGCATCTGGTCCCATCAGTTTATGGCAAATAGGTGGGGAAACAATGGAAACAGCGAGAGACTTTATTTTGGGGGGGCTCCAAAATCAGTGCAGATGGTGACTACAGCCATGAAATTAAAAAGCACTTGCTCCTTG
>SJYA01002265.1:34419-68511 GCA_006410615.1 Neotragus moschatus | reverse complement strand
ACCCCCCCCCCCCCCCGCCCACCCGGGCCCCAACCCGGATCCAACCCCCCCCCCCCCCCACCCCGCCCGCCACTGGCAAGTTTAAGCCTACTGTAAACATTTAAACCAACAGTTTGGACCTTAGTGGCTGGGGACTGGCTTTTCCACAGCCTATATTTTAGCCAAGACTACAGAGGGTTGAATTTCCTTTTTTTTTTTTTTTTTTAAAGATTCCAGTTGATTTTGAATTGTGGTGCTGGAGAAGACTCTTGGGAGTCCCTTGGACTGCAAAGAGGTCAAACCAGTCAATCCTAAAGGAAATCCACCCTGAATATTCATTGGAAGAACTGATGCTGAAGCTCCAATACTTTAGCCACCTGATGCGAAGCGCTAACTCGCTAGCAAAGACCCTGATGTTGGGAAAGATAGAAGGCAGGAAGAGAAGGGGGTGATAGAGGATAAGGATGGTTGGATGGTATTACTGACTCAGTGAACATGAGTTTGAGCAAACTCAGGGAGATAGTGAAGGACAGGGAGGCCTACTGTGCTGCAGTCTGTGGGGTTGCAAAGGGTCAGATGCAGCTTAGTGAGTGATCAAGAAAAAGTTACATTTGCCCAGTAACATTGGGAGCTCTGAGGGTTCGATTCTAGAACACCAAAGGCGGAGAACTGGACTGGAGGGCAGCTCAGCCATCAACACTGCCCTCTGAAATCTTACTCTGTGCCCGGGACTTGGCCACACAATTTGTAAATATCATCTCATGGAGGCCTTAGAATCAAACATGAGTGATAGACTCTATCATCTCCAATTTCTACACAAGGGAACTGCATCTTAGCAGGTCAAGGAGCTTGGATGTGGCAGAATCTTGGACTGAGCCAGAAATATCTGTCCTCGGAGTTTTTGTCCATCTGTAGATTGGTCCCTCCAGCCCTGGATGTTCAGAGCCACGTGTAGATGAATCAGAATCTCACAGCTTAAATGTTCCTGTTTGACATTTGGGAGGTCTGGATTTCAGGGTCTGCTTTATGTCCAGAGGAACTGGCAATGTTATGGAAAAAACAGTTCAAGGGAAAGCGACAAAGTATCGTGGTATTCACAATCAATATCAAGACCAGGGACTTTCTCGACCCTAGACGACTCCTCAAAAAGTTGTGACCCTGAAAATGTCGTTTCCCCTCACCTGGGCCTCAGTTTCCTCATTAATACATAAGGGTATTTTTCTAGGATCACCTGGGGAATCTTTTAACAGTCGTAAGTTCCAAGATTTATTATTGACTTCTAAATCCAAATCTTCTAGGGAGAGCCTCCATTATTAATTACTTAGTTAATTTCAGAGATACTTATTGATATTTACTGGATGCTTAGGTGCCGGAGATGAAATAGTGTATCTATCAGGGTTCTATGGGAGGTAGAATAGCTATAGACTAGGATAATTTGAAGAGTTTCATAAAGGAGCTAAGACAGAGACATGGGTGGAATATGGAAGAAGCATAACGGATAGTGCAGTACCCAGGAGCTAGCAATATTGGAATTAATTTTTAAGCACTTAAACTTTTTTTATTTAGTTAGTTATTTTTAATTTTTGTCTACATTGGGTCTTCATTGGGCTTCCCAGGTGGCACTAGTGGTAAAGAACCTGCCTGCCAATATAGGAGACATAAAGGATGCAGGGTTGATCCTTGTGTCAGAAGATTCCCCTAGAGGAGGGCATGGCAACCCACTCTGGTATTCTTGCCTAGAGAATCCCCATGGACAGAGGAGCCTGGTGGGCTACAGTCCATGGGTTTGCAGAAGAGTCGGACATGACCCAAGCAGCTTAGCATGCATGCATGGTCCTCGTTGCTTATGGACTTTCTCTGCTTGCGGCAAGTGGGAGCTGCTCTCTAGCTGCGGCACTTGGACTTCTCACTGCAGTGGCTTCTCTCATTGTGGAACAAGGACTCTATAACACAGGCCCAGTAGTTGTGATGCACGGGCTTAGTTGCCCCATGCCTGTGGAATCTTCCCAGACCAGAGATCCGAACTCACATTCCCTGCATTGGCGGGCAGAGTCTTAGTCACTGGATTACCTGGGAAGTCCCAACACTGGGGACTTTTCAACCCCTAGACCTGAAGGAAAGGGGCATTGTTACCTGTATCTGGACCTCTCCGTGGTGAGAAGTCCTTAGGTGAACCGTGACCTTTGTCTAGAATAGGCTTTCTTAACTGTGACACTGTTGTTATTTAGAGCTGGAGATCTCTGTGGTGGGGGATATCCTGTGCATTGTAGGGTGTCTAGCAGCATCCATGGCCTCTACCCACTGGATACCAGCAGTGCCTTCCAGAATTCCCCAATGTCCCCTGGAGGCACCATTATCCCCAGTTGACAACCACAGATCTAGAGATGCAGCCAGCTGGTAGGTATCTCACCAGGTAGGGGCAGCATCCTAACCCCCTACTCCCCTTTTCTTTTAGTCTCCTGCTAGGGTTTCCAGTGGGCCAAACCTCAACCAGAAGCCAGAGTCCAGTAAAGCAGCTCTGAGACCGGATAAGACCCTTTTCCCTCAGGAGCTTGCAGCTCAGATGGGACTAACGGAGGAGGCAGAGAACAAGCAAATACATACAAAAGACACTTTTTGAGCATAATTAGGAAGATGAAAACAAACAAGATAGGACCATGCAACAAAGAATAGCTGAGCTCTCTGAATGGGTGATGGTTAAGCTTAGCCTTGAATGATATGTTGGGGCAGCCTTGAAAATACTGCAAGGGTGCAGGTAATCCAGGTGAAGCCTGTAGAAAGGCTCTGAAATCCACATTTAGTCATTTATTTATTTGTTTTTGCAGTATGTTATTGTGATATAATTTTTGGGGGGGATGTAGTTCAGACATACTAAAATATGCAACTATTTTTTAAAAATTTGGCTGGAGGATAATTGTTTTATGGTGTTCTGTTGGTTTCCACCATACATCAACATGAATCAGCCATAGGGATACATATGTATAAACTATACCCCCCTCCACCAAATTATATCACAATAACATACTACAAAAACAAATAAATAAAGTGGATTTCAGGACCTTTTGCACGTGCTTCACCTGGAGTGCTTGCCCCCTGCAATGTTTTCAAGGCTGCCCCAGCATATCATTGATGCTTTGAACTGTGGTGTTGGAGAAGACACTTGAGAGTCCCTTGGACTGCAAGGAGATCCAACCAGTCCATTCTAAAGGAGATCATTCCTGGGTGTTCTTTGGAAGGAAAGATGCTAAAGCTGAAACTCCAGTACTTTGGCCACCTAATGCAAAGAACTGACTCATTGGAAAAGACCCTGATGCTGGGAAAGACTAAGACAGGAGGAGAGAGGGACAACAGAGGAGGAAATGGTTGGATGGCGTCACCAATTTGATGGACTTGAGTTTGAGTAGGCTCCAGGAGTTGGTGATGGATAGGGAAGCCTGGAGTGCTACAGTCCATGGGGTTTCAAAGAGTCAGACACGACTGAGCGACTGAACTGAACTGAACTGAAACATATGTCCCCTCCTTCTTGGANACTAAGACAGGAGGAGAGAGGGACAACAGAGGAGGAAATGGTTGGATGGCGTCACCAATTTGATGGACTTGAGTTTGAGTAGGCTCCAGGAGTTGGTGATGGATAGGGAAGCCTGGAGTGCTACAGTCCATGGGGTTTCAAAGAGTCAGACACGACTGAGCGACTGAACTGAACTGAACTGAAACATATGTCCCCTCCTTCTTGGACCTCCCTTCTTAAAATATGCAACAATTAACTACACTGAGTGATGAGTTTTTATGAATGTATCTGCTCCTGTAACCATCATCCCGATTGAGACACAGAATTTTTCCATCTCCCCAGAAATTTCCCTTGTGCCTCTAATCATGTCTTTCTATCCTGTTACTGTTCCTTTTATAATACTGCCATAGACTAGTTTTGCCTGTATTTGAACTTCACATAAAAGCAGTGTGTACTTTCTTGCATGTGGTGTCTTTCACTCAACACTAGATCTGTGCGATTCATTCATGCTGTTGACTGCACTAAGAGTTTTTTTCTTTGCTGAATACTATTCCACTGTATGGATGTGCCACAGTAGTTTCATCCATTTTCCCATTGAAGAATAATTGGGTTGGTTCCAGTTTGGGGTATTATGAAGCAGCTGTGAACATTTGCTTGCAAATCTTTTTGTGGATCTGTGCGTTGATTTCTCTTGGATGCAATTTTTTAAATTTTTAAAAACTTTTTATTTTGTATTGGAATATAGCTAATTAACAACGTTGTGATAGTTTCAGGTGGACAACAAAGGAACTCAGCCATACATGTACATGTATCCATTCTCCCCCAATCTCCCTTCTCATCTAGGCTGCCACATAACATTGAGCAGAGTTCCATGCGTTATACAGTAGGAGCTTGTTTGTTATCCATTTTAAATATAGCAGTGTGTACATGTTAATTGGATGCAATTTTTAAGTCTGGGGATAGATATGTCTTTATTACAAATTACTCAGCAGTTTTGCAGTAGATTTTTTTTTTTAATTGGGGTATAGTTGCTTTACAATGTTGTATTAGTTTCTGCTGTACAACGAAGTGAATCAGCTATAGTATTAGTTGCTCAGTCGTGTCCTACTTTTGACAACCCTATGGACTGTAGCCTGCCAGGCTCCTCTGTCCATGAGATTCTCCAGGCAAAAATATTGGACTGGGTAGCCATTCCCTTCTCCAGAGGATATTCCCGACCCAGGGATTGAACCTGGCTCTTCTGCATTGCAGGCAGATTCTTGGCTGTCTCTGCCACCAGGGAAGCCCGAATCAGCTATATGTGCGCATCAATCCCCTTTCTCTTGGACCTTCCCTCCTACATCGCAACCATCTAGGTCCCCACAGAGAACCGAGCTGAGCTCCGTGTGCTATAGCACGTTCACACTAGTTGTCTGGTTTACACATGGCAGTGCATGTAGGCCAATCCCCGTCTCCAACGCACCCCCACCCACCATGTGCACATGTCTGTTCCCTACGTCTGCGTCTCTAGATTTTGACGTGAATGTAGGCTGGAAAACCAAAGGATTGAAAGGTTTCCAGTGCTGGCTCCAAGTCTCACCAAGCACAGACGTCTGTTACCTGGTCCATCATAGGCTCATTCATTCCTCACCCTTCCCTGTCTTCTCCACAGGTGCCATGCATCCCAGAGACAACAGGGCTTGAGTGGGCTACCTGGGCAACCTTCCCCTGCCTGGCCCAGCTGCCCACCTCCTCCACGGGTGTGTGTGTGTGTCTTAAATCATGGCCTGGCGGCTAATTCTTTGCAGCTTGCGGGTTGCTGCCTCCATGAGCAGACAGGAGGGCGCCCTGACACAGTTAAAGATCACAAGCTTTGATAACCGGGCCTTCTGATTTACGGTAATCCAGGTCTCCACGTTCCCCTAATGAGGGGAACTCGGAGTGTCAACCCGTTTATTAAATGCTCAGAACCATGTGTGAGCCGGACCGAAGTAAGAAGTCAATCATATTTTCATTTATCCTGCGTGTCCCCCTCCAGCTCATTCACTCCTCGCTCCCTGAGACTGTCCGCCTGCCGAGCTCTTTTCATCTCCAGAGGGGAGGACTTTAGGACGGATCACTGGCAGAGACGGTTGGGGTCCGCAGTGTTTGCACTTTCCTACTGATTTCATAGGTGTTTGGAAGTTAACGATACTCAGCACCTCATGATTCTTTCCTATGTGTCAAACAAAGGCATGAAAGGGAAAGTGACCAGAGGCGAGAGGCGGGGGGCGCAGGGCCGCGGGACGGGAACACATCAACAGCTTTCTCTTTCCTTCACCGCGACCTTGCAGAGACCGGTAAGTCTTCTTGTAAATGGAAGCCGGATTAATATTCCTGAAGCTGTCGGGATCTAATGAAGTCTTAATTCATCTCCCTTAATTCCCTTTGAAACAGAAAGAGGCACAAATCAAAATAACAAATGGCCCAGCTGCTTCAGTCTCTACTTCTTCTCGCCCTTCTCCCCTTTTGCATCTTGGTCACTGTCACTTTCTTAATCTCCAGAGATTCCACCCCGATGCCTTTCACGTGGCATCAGCTCCGTCTCTGCGGTTTGGTTTTCTGGATGTGGCATAAATATTTCTGCCTGTTTGAGGCCCCCGGCTGGGTTCCATCCTTGGACGTGGCTGGGGGAGGGCGCCCAGCAGGCGACTGAAGTTCACTTGGTGAGAAGAGCTCTGGACGATCCAGCCCGGGGGATGCCTGAAGAGTTCGCAACTTCACATTCGACTGGGAAATCGGTGCTGTCAGCATCCTGTGGTGGGGATGCTGTTTTACACTGTTCCTTTGTCCACGCTCTGTCTTGTCAAATGGTACCCCTTGTTCCATTTGCAATAACCTCAGGAGTAAGCTTGAGAACAGTTTGGTCTTTTCTTTCCATTCTTTGCTGTTGCTGTTGTTGTCTGTTCTATTTATCCAGTTTTATTTTTTTTAATAATTTTTACAATGTTGTGTTGGTTTTTGCTGTACAACGCAAACCAGCCATACATGTGTGCTCTGTCACTTCACATGTCAGACTCTTTCCAACCTTATGATCCACAGCCCACCAGGTTCCTCTGTCTGTGGAATTTCCCAGACAAGAATACTGGAGTGGGTTGCCATGCCCTCCTCCAGAGGATCTTCCCAGACCAGGGATCGAACGCCTGTAGTGACAGGTGGATTCTTTACCACTAGCACTACCTGGGAAGCCTGAATCAGCCATCGTTATACCCATATCCCCTCCCTGTTGAGCTCCCCTCCCATCCCCCTATCCCATCCCTCTAGGTCATCACGGAGCACCAGTCGGGGCTCCCTGTGTTACACAGCAACTTCTCTCCAACTATCCGTTTTACCTATGATATCGTATATATGTTGATGCTGCTTTCCCCATTTGTCCCACTCACCCCTCCTCTACTGTGTCCATTCTCTGCATCTGAGTCTCCATTCCTTCCCTGCAATTCTTATATCTTGCCCACTGCCTGATTTAGCATCGATGCTACGTAAATGTTTGTTGAATAAATGAGCATTTAGATGGATGAGTAAACAGAATGCCCTAATTGTTCACTGCACAGTCTTTAAGTGTGGTCTTGATTTGTTTTTATGTAAAGTGGGCAAATATAGTCAGGCCAGTGGTAATGCAGGACTCCTTAGCACCACATAATGAGCCTTGCCAGATCTGACATCTGCTCACTTTGAAAGCCGCAGATGCAATAGGCAGAGGATGTTGAAATGTAGGAAACTGACATTGTCACATGGCTGCATCGTGTTGAGCACTGTGCTAGGTGCTTCACGCTTATATTGATCCTGGTGTGTCCAGTACACATCACCTGCTTATCTGTTTCAGATTTCAGACTAATAACATTTTTTTTTGGTTGCCGTTGTTCTCTGAGTTTAGATGCTATCCTGAAGTCAACAGAAAGTCGCAAAGAGGATTAAAGGTTTTAACTTTAGATGTACATTTATAAAGGTCCCCAGCCATAAGGTCTCTGTTGCAACTTCTCAGGTCAGCCATTGTAGTGTGAAAGCTGCCAGAGACAATGTGTAAATGAATGGACATGGCTGTGTGCCAATAAAACTTTATTCGCACAAACTGACAATGGATTGCATTGGCCCACTGGTTGTAGTTGCTGACCTCAGGTCTAGGTTATCCCATGAGTAATAAAAGTAGAGTGTGCCAGTAAGGATAAGTACAAGGTACTCTGAAACCACTTTAGAAGTTCAGTTTTGGGGCTTACCAGGTAAGAAAGTGCTAGTGGTAAAGAACCTCTGCCTGCCAGTGCAGGAGACTTAGGGGACACGGGTCTGATCCCTGGGTCAGGAAGATCCCCTGGAGGAGGGCATGGCAATCCACTCCAGTATTCTTGCCTAGAGAATCCCATGGACAGAGGAGCCTGGCGGGCTGTGGTCCATACAGTGGAAGGGAGTCGGACACAACTGAAGCGACCTCACTCGTACATAGAGGACTTCCATGAGGAAGTGATATTTACTGACAGCTGAGTCAGTGCTAACCTGAAAAGAAGCTGTAGGGTGTTCCAGCCCCAGGGGAGAGAGGACACGTACCCCACGGAGCTGAATGTGGTTTATGAGGCTACAGCATAGGGTGCTGGCAGCTTCCAAGGCAGATGGGGACCGACAGCCCTGGACTCAGGAGCTATTTGCCGACACCAGGCCTGGTGGAGCAATACTCAGAATGCTTCACTGGAACTTCGTTAGCCTCTCAGGATTGGATCCAGGGCAGAGCATTGATGAAGAGTGAAGTGGGGATAGCGGCTTCAGGCTGGAGCTGCTCTCTCCCTCCCATACCCACCCTTAAGCAGGCATAGCCGGAGCTGCCTCTGCCAGGCTGACTGCTGGATCGGGAGGCTGTCAGCTTCTGATGGATCGTAGGAACCAGAAGGACGGTGTCATTCCTAGTCTCCGGGGCTGAGTTCATCACATCTCCTCACCAGAGGCCTCTTCAGAGGAGGGCAGGTCACTTGCATCGGTCCTGAGGCTTCTCTTTAAGATGAAAATAAACCCTACCCTTGGAGTGTTATCCTTTTGCAGCTTGGTTTCAGGCGGGATAGAATGTATTAACCATCCACCTCCCTGTACTTTCTCTGCTCCTCTGCCCCATCGGTACTGTGTAGTCAAGCTTTTCTCCAGAAATGTAGGATCTCCTGGTTGAATGTTTTTCACTGTATTCTCACAGTGTTTGTTCTAGGAGAAGAAAACTTTGCATGATGTTTTGGAATCCTGTGTCTAATCCCTCCTCCGCTTGTTAATTGGCACCCTGCAGTTCTCTCCTATAATACCAGTATCTTGCATATATGATGGTGTGTTTAATAGCAGTGCGTGTGTGTGTGCTATGTCGCTTCAGTTGTGTCTGACTCTTTGCGACGCTATGGACCATAGCCCACCAGGCTCCTCTGTCCATGGAGATTCTCCAGGCAAGAATACTGGAGAGGGTTGTCATGCCCTCCTTCAGGGGATCTTCCCAACACAGAGACTGAACCCATGTGTCTTACGTCTCTTGCATTGGCAGGCGCGTTGTTTGCCACCAGCGCCACTTAGGAAGCCCATTTAATAGCAATCTTGCCTTCAAGCCTACTCCTTATTCTTTCCCTTCTGTGCCATTCTCTGCATCATAGGGCAGTCTGGTTCCCAGCCTCTCAGAAAAGACAGGCTGATGGGGAAAAAGCTAGAAAACTAGAGAGTGACAGAGGGGAGAAGCCAGGGTATTTCTACCCACTCTCTGCTTCCGGAAGCATCACCTGTAGCTGCTGCTGCTTCTCCTTGGCTCAATCTCTGCTAGGACAGCTCCTTCCTCTCTTATTTCAGCTTCATGGGCAGCCCCCACTAGGGCTCTAGCACTTACAGGATGCCCCAGCTTCTGGTTCTGGCAAAGCTAGTTTCTGTTGTTATCCCTCCAGCTCAAGGGAGGTAGCTGCCCCTTGCTCTTGCCAGCTTCTAGGTTGCTTCCTCACTTCCTGTTGATGTCTCAGCTCTTCCATCATTTGGGTTGTCAGTTCCCTCTATTAAACTCCCTCTGTTTGAAAGACCTTTGGCAGTTTGTTTTCTGATTGGATCCTGACAAATACAGGAAGCGTTTCACAGTTAGAAGATGTTCTCTGTTCTGTGATCTCATTTTTAACGTTTATGTGCACAACCTCAGGGAAGACTTCAAGGCAAGTACTAAACCATTATGCAAATAATAATAAAGATAGGCAGGATAGTACATCACCCGAAGTCCTGGATTAAGGCAGCATGATTCAGTGGAGCCTGGTACATGTTGTCTAAATCCCAGCTTCACTGACTACTTGTAAGTAGGGCTGCTGGTAACTCATTGTACTCTTCAGAGCCTCAGTTTCTTCCTGTCTAAATTGATAGTACTAATAGAGCTGCTTGGAAGAAAAGTTATGACCAACTTAGATAACATTTTTAAAAACAGAGACATTACTTTGCCAACAAAGGTCCGTCTAGTCAAGGCTATGGTTTTTCCTGTGGTCATGTATGGATGTGAGAGTTGGACTGTGAAGAAGGCTGAGCGCCGAAGAATTGATGCTTTTGAACTGTGGTGTTGGAGAAGACTCTTGAGAGTCCCTTAGACTGAAAGGAGATCCAACCAGTCCATTCTGATGGAGATCAGCCCTGGGATTTCTTTGGAGGGACTGATGCTAAAGCTGAAGCTCCAGTACTTTGGCCAGCTCATGCGAAGTGTTGACTCATTGGAAAAGACCCTGATGCTGGGAAGGATTTGGGGCAGGAGGAGAAGGGGATGACAGAGGATGAGATGGCTGGATGGCATCACCGACTCGATGGATGTGAGTCTGAATGAACTCCGGGAGTTGGTGATGGACAGGGAGGCCTGGCATACTGCGATTCATGGGGTTGCAAAGAGTTGGGCGCAACTGAGCAACTGAACTGAACTGAATAGAACTGCTTCCCAGGTGGCGCTAGTCATAAAGAACCTGCCTGCCAGTGCAAGGAGACCCAAGAGACACAGTTTCGATCCCTGGGTCAGGAAGATCCCCTGGAGGAGAGCATGGCAGCCCACTCCAGTGTTACCGCCTGGAGACTCCCATGGACAGGGGAGCCTGGCCAGCTATAGTCCATGGTGTCACAAAGATTAGGACACAACCGAAGTGACTTAGCACACACACATATATGCCACAGGGCTGCTGTGAAGGTTTAAAAGATGTAATATAAAGCAAGTAGCACGGTCTGATATGCAGCAAAGTTCAACAAATGGTAGCAAATGTAGCAACGTTCAACAACTGTTGGACGGTAGGAACTCTCTTTATCATCCTCTGGTTCACTGAGTCAACAAATGGCTGACCTTTTCCATTCCCTATGCAAACGTGTATAATGACATGTATCCATCATTGTATTATCATATAGAACAGTTTCATTGCCCTCCAAATCCTCTGCCTCCTGCCTACTCATTCCTCCCTCCCCCATAACCTCTGATAACCCCTTGATCTTTTTACTGTCTCCATAGTTTTGTCTTTTCCAGAATGTTATGTAGTTGGCATAATCTAGCATGCAATCTTGTCAGATTGGTTTCTTTCACTTGCTGCTGCTGCTGCTAAGTCTCTTCAGTCGTGTCCGACTCTGTGTGACCCCAGAGACGGCAGCCCACCAGGCTGCCCGGTCCCTGGAATTCTCCAGGCAAGAACACTGGAATGGCTTGCCATTTCACTTAGTAACATGCATTTACGTTTCCTCCATCTTGTTCTCATGGCTCAGCAACTGATTTCTTATTACCTATGACTAATGTTCTGTTACCTGTATGGACCACAGTTTATCCATTCACTTACNTGCCCGGTCCCTGGAATTCTCCAGGCAAGAACACTGGAATGGCTTGCCATTTCACTTAGTAACATGCATTTACGTTTCCTCCATCTTGTTCTCATGGCTCAGCAACTGATTTCTTATTACCTATGACTAATGTTCTGTTACCTGTATGGACCACAGTTTATCCATTCACTTACTGAAGGACATCTTCATGGCTTCCAAGTTTTGACAACTGTGAATAAAGCTGCCATAAATATCTCTGTGCAGGCTTTTGTATGGACGTAAATTTTCAACTCATTTGAGTGAATATCAAGATGCATGATCACTGGATTGTACAGGAAGGGTATTTTGTAAGAAACCCTCAGTGCTCTTCTACAGTGATTGTACCGTTTTATGTTCCCACCAGCAACAAATGATAATTCCTATTTCTTCATATCCTCACTAACTTTGGGTGTTGTTAGTGTTTTGGATTTTGGCCATTCTCATAGGTGTGTAGCGGTATCTTGTTGTAACTTTCATTTGCAATTCCCTAATGACATATGATGTTGAACATCTTTTTCTATGCTTATTTCCATTTGCATATCTTCTTTTATGTGGTGTCTATTAAGGCCTCTGGCTCATTTTTTAACCGAATTGTTCATTTCCTTATTGTTGACCTTGAAGGTTCTTTGTATATATTTTAGACAACAGTCCTTTATCAGATTTGTTTCAGGTTTTTAAACGTTTTTCAAAGTAAAATATTTTTGATTGTTGTTGGTTACAACTACTGTCTTTTTCCACTCTCCCAGATGTCAGAGGTCACTGAAGTGACTACTAATGGAAAGTTGATGTAGGGATATATTTAGACTGGATTCAATGGGCTATACTTGTGCGGTTTGAAGTCATTTGTATGTGAAAGCTTATCTAGCCATTCCAACATAGAAATAAATGGCTTCCAAAAATGCTCCTACCACCTGTTATGACTCCTCACTGATGGTGTGACCTACGAGTGAGTGCAGGATCAGACAACCTATTTCAATATGACTGTGTGCTATAGTGCCTGACACCAGAGGTTCGGGGAGGAGAAATAAGATTTGAAATAGAGCCAGAAGCTTGTCTATGAAAAATTTTCTTAGTCATCAAATGAGTAAAACTGTGAGCAGAGGATTCAGCTAGAATGGTAACTAGTCAAAACAGTAGTTCTTTCCTATCAAGAATATGCTTGAATGCTTTAACAGGAGCTTCCTTGCTGGCTCAGTGGTAAAGAATCTGCCTCCTAGTGCAGGAGACTTGGGTTCAGTTCCTGGGTCGGGAAGATCCCCTGGAGAAGTAAATGACAACCCACTCCGGTATTCTTGTCTGGGAAATCCCATGGACAGAGGAGCCTGGTGGGCCACTGTCCATGGGGTCGCAGAAGAGCTGGACAGGATAACAGCATAATAGCTTTAACAGGTATACTCACTCTGTATCCTCTCCTTTGTTTGGTGGAAATCATGTAAAATAGAACTGATCAGTTTCTGTGGTTCCAGGGCACAACCTGTAGCAGTGCTACAAACAGTGAGGAATTTCAATTTTTTTGTATTTCAAACACAAAACAATTAACCCTGCTAAAGAAAATACTGAATTCTAGTCTTTCAAGAAAAGACATTATTACAAAATGATTGTCTTATAAAGAAATGATTAAGAATTTGTGGTCAGAAGTTTAGGGTAAAAATATTATAGCCATGCGAGAGGTAATTCATTAATAATAAATATTATGATCTCTTTCTCTGGACTTTGTGATACTTACAGGCTTTCTTGTGGCTCAGCTGGCAAAGAATCCGTCTGTAATGCAGGAGATATGGGTTTGATCCCTAGATTGGGAAGATCCCCTAGAGAAGGGAAAGGCTACCATCCCACTATTCTGGCCTGGAGAATTCCATGGACTGTAGAGTCCATGGGTCACAAAGAGTCGGACATGACTGAGCAACTTCCACTTTCACAGGCTTTCTACCTTTCTTAAAAAGTGGGAACTTGTGATTTCTCTTCTCATTCTGAATAAGTATGATATTTGTGTCTAATTCTATATTTGTAATTGAGTTTTCTCTTCCTTCAAAAGGGCTGTGAAATTGCATAAGCTTCAGACCCCATGAAACCAGGATCTATTCTTCCTTGTTCTTGTAATTATATGATTTAATAACATTTCATAGAAGCCAATGAAAAATAAGTGTGTAGAGGAGGAATTGCATCCAGAGAGATGAAACTGAATGCTTTGGGAAAATCTGATTGGATTTGAGTTGCTAAAAACAATCGCTGTTGAATTAAGAATAGGTGAAAAAAAACAAGATTGAGGAAATATTACGTGTGATAATCTAGAAGGATTCCTCACTTGAACTGCTTTGCAGTGACTTTCATTTATCCCTCCACCCCTCAAAGAAGCCAAAACTGGACCTTGCAGAGAAGACCTTTGGATATGTGTTAAACTAAACGGCGACCAAGTAGAATTCTGAATGCATGCCAGGTTTTGTGCCGCCTGAGGGGAAGCAGTGGGTAGGAATTTGCTAATTTACTTCTTGACAGAATGTGTCAAGCAGTCTCAACCAATGGCCCAGAAGTGGCCATTGAGAGAGGAAAAAAAACCTGAGAGAAAAATCAAGTTGTCATTTTACCTGGTCCATTCACTTCCACTTTACGGATGGGTAAACTGAGGCCCAGAGATAGAAAATGTATTTCTCGGGTTACACAGTCATGGAAGGGCAGACCCAGGGACCGAGATCTCCCACCTGGCGGAGTATGTCAAGGCTGTATATTGTCACTCTGCTTATTTAACTTATATGCAGAATACATCATGAGAAATNGAGCAGCCAGAGCCACACAGAGGAGTCTTTAAAGGCCCATTTACAGGAGCAGTGGTGGGAGCTTGGATGCTGCATGGAGAAGCCACGGTGCAGAGGCTATGGGGGAGGAGCTAAAGAGATCAGAAGTGACTGCCTTTTGGCAGTTTCCTCGAAATGCATGCCCATAAGACAAAATTCCTTGCATCTAGTGGGGCCTGTACAAATATTTGCGAAGTAAATGTGTGAAGGGAATGTGACCTTCCCTTGCAATGCATTTCTGGAACTGATGGTCTGGTTGGTGATATGGTGTATCCTGTGGTGGGCAAGGCAGGCAGGCAGACAAGCAGGCTTCAGGAAGGAAAGGACGATTCAGAACACAGCTCCAAGGCTGCACTTCCTCTGCTCCCAAACCTCAACTTTGCAGAATATCTTCTAATGCAGGGCTTGAAACTCTCAACTTACGCGGGCCAGCCAGTTGGTCCAGGAGCAAGGTGGGTGGGGCCGGAGGGTGGAGGAGACTCCGGTGGTCTGGTGAGCCCGTGTCCCTTCCAAAGGGCACAGACACTGCCCAGCTGCTCTCAGTGTTGCCATGCAGGATTTTAGGTCACTGCTTTTAGATATTCTGGCTTTTCAAGCATTCCCAGAAAGTCACGTGTAAAGTCTTTTGTTTTGCTTTTAAAAATGTATTGTTTGTTTATTTTTGGCTGCACTGGGTCTTTGTTGCTGAGTACAGTCTTTCTCTAGTTGCAGTGAGTGGGGGCCACTTTCTAGATACAGTGCGCAAGCTTCTCATTGCAGCGGCTTCTCTTGTTGCAGAGCATGGGCTCTAGACAGTGGGCCCAGTGGTTGTGGCGCTCAGGCTTAGTTGCCCCTTGGCATGTGGGATCTTCCTGGGCCAGGGATGGAACCTATATCTCCTGCATTGGCAGGCGGATTCTTAACTGCTGGACCACCAGGGAAGTCCCAAAATGTCACATTTTTAAAAAGTGAAATCTCCTACTTTAATGTTGTTGTTAAGTCGCTAAGTCGCATCCAACTCTTTTGTAGCCCTCCAGGCTCCTCTGTCCTTGGGATTTCCCAGGCAAGAATAGCGGAGTGGGTTGCCATTTCCTTCTTCAGTGGACTTTCCTGATCCAGGGATTGAACCCATGTCTCCTGCATTGCAAGGTGGATTCTTTACTACTGAGCCACCAGGGAAGCCCACTTTAAAAAACATGGGCAACTAATTCAACATTTTGAAAGCACCACATGTTTGAACAAAACCCCTTCGAGGGTTGCATCTGGAACCCTGGATGTCAATGAGTAACTTTGAATGTGGGGTTTTCCTTTAGTAAAATTTACCCAGTATTTTGGATAAATACATTTATCCAGTATTTTGAGGATGCCATGCTCACCCTGCGTCATGAAGAGCGAGCAGGACTTGGTGAGTAGGCATGGCAGAGCAATACACGCATGCCAGGCAGAAGGCACACCCAGGCAAAGGCAGGGAGGGGTGAAATGTATGATGCGCTTGAAAAAGTGGGAAGTAAGTGAGCATTGCCCACACCTGTGGAGCAGTGTGGGCGTAACAGCTCTGGTGGTGTCTTGGCAGGGGGGTGTCATTGCTTGCAAAGAAGTATCTTGCACTCAGTCATTAACCAGGTTAAGAGCAGGTTGCTTTTACTGAGGAGCAGAGAGGATTTGGAGCTTATTCTAAAATAGGCAGCTGGATGGGGGAGCTTCCTGATGCTGTGGCTCTGGAACCTGACTGCGTTCAAATCCTGGCTGCCCCACTTACGAGCTCAGTATCCTGAACTTGGCACCCTCTCTGTGCCTCAGTCTCCTTGTCTGTAAAATGGAGATACTATCTCATATAGTGTTTGAGGGCTGAGGGAGTTCTTTCCTCCAGCGGTCACAGGTTGATGCTCCTGCTCGGTGCATGACAAACGCTCAGCAAACACTCCCTCTTTCTATTATAATATCTCTTTTCATTTTCACCTAAAGGGGCCAGACACATCTGTGATGTCTGGTACTGGCCCCGGGAAACCACAGTCCGTGAGTCATGGGTTTAAAAGCTCTTTTCCAGAGCTGAAGATTCTGATTTCTTAGCTGTGCAGAGAGGAAATAAAACCCTGCTCTTCTAAATGGACTGGGAGGAGTATGAGATTACGACTAAGTCGGTTTGGAGCTTTTGTTGTAGGGCTTTCACGAAGAGATCAACCATTAATCGCGCACAATTACTCTGACCTTGGGTGAACTACAGTCTCTTGAACGTGGACGATTTCACTCCCGGGGGTCCAGAGATACAAAGACTGTCTGCTCAGCATCACAGCACAGAGAACCAGGTCCAGAGTAGCCTCAGGTCCGGGGTGCCTGCACGTCAGCCTTAGCATCTCCCCTCTTTCCAAGGCTCCCTTTCAGACCCAAATGCCCTTTCAGAGGGAGTGGTGGCCAGGGTCATTGAAAATCAAAGTAGATGGAGAGTTGGGTGAAATGTGTCTTTGCCCAAAGTGTGCAACTTTGGAGGGTGATTCAGCCTCTCTCGTTGCCTCAGTGTTCTCATCTTTAAATTGGGGTGGATGAGGTCTGTCTCAGCAGCTTATTGTGTGTATTAGATGTTAAGAGTGGTGCTGATGTGACCATCCCCTTGTGCAGAGAAGCTCAAAGGCCCCAGAGCTGAAGTCTCTTGTGTGTGGTTGATATATTTCCTCCCTCCATCCTTCTCTTCCTCCCTCTTTTCCTCTCTCCGTCTCTTTCTCCTTCCTGCCCTCCTCTCTCCTTTGTATACTCAGACCCATAATGAGCACGCGATAAAAGCCAGGTACCATGCCTGAACACAGTATAAGCTAAGGCTGCATCTTTCTTGGCATCAGCTCACCGTTTGACATATATAGTAGGCATTTCGTATGTGGTCTTGTCTTCACTGTTGTGGCAGTGATCACTGAACTGATTGATCCTCTGAAGGTCTATCATATTTCAACTCTTACTTTTAAAAAATAAGATGGAACAAAGCATTTCTCTGATGCGAAAACATTATCCATGGTCCCACGGACTGGACCATGCAGAAAAGTTCTGAGAAGAGCCTGATAATCATGAATACTGCTGCCACCCAGCTTAGCCACTGCTTGTATGTTGCTGGATTTTCTTAAAGTGACTTTCCTGTGCTCAGACATACTTTTATGTTGTATAATTCGACTCATACTGAGTGAATTAATCTTTATTTATTTGGCTGTTCCAAGTCTTAGCTGTGGCACTCAGGATCTTCCATCTTCGTTGCAGCATGGCTGCTCTAGTTCCCTGACCAGGTTCGATTGAGCCTGGGCCCCCTGCATCGGGAGCACAGAAGGAGAACTGAAGTATGAACTGTTAACGGCAGTGTACACCACAACTGGCAGACGGACAGACATACTCAGCCAGCAAAAGGGACCCCAGGGGACCTGGTAGGGTCCACAGGCATCCCAGTGCTCACTCTCCTCCTGCCACAATAGCATCTGCAAGGTTCTTCAGAGGCACCTACACGTACCCACCACAGGGCCTTTGCACGTGTGACTCACTCTGTCTGGATGGGTTGTTTTGCTCACTTCCTTCTTGGCCCAGATGAGATTTTATTAATAAGTTCCTTTCTCAACCCTCTTGCTTGAAACTGAAACAAAGGGACTTCCCTGGAGGTCCAGTGGTTAAGACTTTGCCTTCCTGCACATTTCCAGTTCTTCAGAGAAGTACTTTTGGGCATCTTGTTTGAAGGTGCCTGAGTTTCTGTTCCCTTCCAGAGTTAATATGGCCCCATAGCCAGTGACTGGCTTGTTGTCCTGGGGAACGTGCATCCAGCCTCCTTATCTCCAGGTGAAATGCCTCTGCAGTACAGCTGACACTTCAGAGCCCCCTGGGATCAGACTGAAGCTAGACGTCATCTGAAACCATATGCTTGCTTGGCTTACTCCACTTCCCTATCTTGCTTCCCCAACACAGGTACAGATTTCTCCAGAGAGCGTGCTTGATAAATCACTTGTATCTGAACCCTTGCCTCACGCTCTGCCTCTGGGGAATCCAAGCTGACCTAAGACGGGGCCACCTTATCCTATATACACTCAACGTGGAGTCTGTGTGTTCACAATGATGGTGACATGCCACTTACTTGTTTCTTTATTCTATTAACTTGCCTCGAGACCAGTGTGCTCTGATATAACGTTCACCCAGGTAGCTGATTTCCAACTTTATATGGCACCCACCACTAGAATGATAACCTTCCTAAAGGGTAGAACATATGTGTAAGCTTTAGGAAATGTGGCTTGGGATTCTGGTTTCCCTACATGGGCAACTCTATACCTGGGCAGTTCCATACCTTCTTCAAACCTCAGTTTTCTCAGCTGTGAAATGGAGGCAATGGTAATGCCTATCCCAGGTCAGGAATAGGAAGAGCACTTTACAAGTGTGAAGAGTTATTCACCATAAATATGGCAGTCAGAGATCATCTTTGGAGAATACCGATTGGAATTTTTATCGGATCCCTGAGATCTTACCTGGGCTCTTTGGTCCTTTAAGATTCATCCATGAAGGATCTCGTTCCAATACATGGGTTTCACCAAAAATCTAGAGTTGGGGTGACGCGGCCATCTTTATTGCATGGCTTCAGGTGCAGCATTACCACAGGGTGGTAGTGTGGTCATATGTTCTAAGCAAGGCAATGTATCCCCCGTCTTCTGAGGCTACTCTAAAGGTTTTGTGATACATCCCACTCCACACACCCCTGCTCTCCAGAAAAAAAAACCAGAATGAAGTCATGTGGAATTCTCCAGTGAACTTTGTATCCATGCCAAGATATTTTAAAAAATGCATTTGCAGAGTGACTTAGCAAAACTGTTTGAACAACTGCAACCAGGCTCTCTTGGAGCAAAAGCAATAAAAATCTCCACCAAGTGATAAATCATGGAATGAGAAGACTGGGAGGAAGTTTCCCCAGATGAGTTTTGAGGAAGGTTTCATGTAGAAAATGGATGGAATCCAGAATATTGACTCCTTCCCGGTGCAGGAACTTGTCACTTGTCATTCTTGAAATTCCATTCCATGCAGAATTTGGCTTATAGTAGGTGCTCAATAAATTTGAATGGAATCAGTTGATTAATCACTCAATCCACCCATGCATGCATGAGAGAATAATTAAAGACAGTAAAGGCAGAATGCATTTTTGTCTTTAAGATGTATATGAAGAGATTTATCTGAAACAGACGTGCCCTTTAGCTCTGGGGAAACTGGACAGGGTTTAACAAGCAACGTGAGTGAGGTTGAGGTGCCCAAATATTTGTGGACCTCCTATTACAACTGAGCCAGTTGACTCAAAGCAAATTGTTTAGAAAATTTTGCAAGGCCCTTGAAAAAAAATCAGCATCTGCTGGGACATCCTTGGCAGTCCAGTGGTTAAGACTTCGCCTTCCAATGCAGGGTGTGTGGGTTCAGTCCCTGGTCAGGGAGCTAGGATCCCGCATATCTCTTGGCCAAAAAACCAAAGCATAACGCAGAAGCAATATTGTAACGAAATCAATAAAGACTTTTAAAAAAGGGATCTGCATCAAAACAATGTTAAAAAAAAAAAAAAAATCAGCCTCTACCCTACCACTGTGTCAGCTAATGGAGATCTTGAAGGCATGATTTCCTGTCTCCCAAAATACCAGTTTCCCTTGGCCAGTGGACACTATCCAATGATTTGTTTAAGCAGATTCATGACTCTCCTTCGAATTCCACTGTAGCAAGTCTGGGATCAGCCGAGGTCATTAAAAACCACTTCACTAATGTCTCCATGATGACACAATTGAGGTCAACAAAGAGGGTGCACGAGGCAGATAGGTGAGTCATCCCACCTTTGTCTTGTTCCTCTTGGCTTAAGGCATCTTTAGGGTGTCTTTCTGCCTATTTTTCTGGCAGTCAGTAGAGCAGAGGCTAGCATTTTCCCACACTCTGGATGTCCTTTCAAATGCCTTGGGGCTGTTTGAGCTTGAGGTTCCAGGGGGCTGGACCCAAGGAGGGGATGGATTTCTCCCTCTCATGTTCGTGTTTGTATGACTTTGTATTTGTAGGAATGCAGGTGACTGCAAGTCATAGAAACCCTGATGACAGTGGCTTGACTCACCCCCATCATAAGAAGTCTGTTAGCAAGTTGCTGTTGGCATTGGTTCAGTAAGCCAGTTCTCTTGGGAGCTGCACTGGGCTTCATGGCCACTTCCTGCATTTCAGGTAAGGTAAGAAGAAAGGATGCCCCGGGAAGGGCTTCACTAGGTACTGTCATATCTTTTTACTAAACTACCCGGTTTCTAAAATCCTCCACTAGCAGACTTTTTATTTATGTTTTTGAATCAAAACACTAGTCCTGTAGCTGCAAGGGAGGCTGATAAGGCGCACGCACAGCTTTTCAACGTCTATAGTGGGAGAGAGCGAGGGCCTGGGAGTAACTCTTATTTCTCCAGTCAACAGCACCAGCCCACTTTCTACAGCCCACTTTGCACAGTCCCATTTCTTATCTGGGGACCTGTGTCCTATCCAATAACTTACATCTGGAATATCCAAATCTGTGAGAAGTCACCTTCCCACTTTTGGTCACAGGAAGTGACCTGACAAACACCCAGCTCCAACCATACAAGAAATACCTGAAAACAGGAGCTCATGTCTGTTAAGGACTCGTGTGCCAGGCAGTTTCCATTTGTTCATTTTATTAGTTATTTATTTTAAGTTTATTTGTCTGTCTGTTTATTTACATGTTTGACTGTGCTGAGCCTTAGCTGCGGTGTGCAGGATCTTTAGTTGTGGCATGCAGGGTCTAGTTTCCTGACCATGGATCAAATCTGGGCCCCCTACATTGGGAGCACAGAGTCTTAGCTGCTGGACCCTCAGGGAAGTCCCCTCCATTTGTTCATTTAAAAAGTCCTTACTTACACTGACCCCCAAGGCTCAGCATTCTTGTGCATATGTGGCTGTGCAGTTGCCTTCGACTCGTGCAGTGCCACAGACTGTAGCCCTCCAGCTTCCTCTGTCCATGGAATTTTCCAGGCAGGAATACTGGAGTGGGTTGCCATTTCCTCCTCCAGGGGATCTTCTTGACCCAGGAATGGAACCCTCCTCCTGTGTCTCTTGCATTGCAGGCAGATTCTTTACCACTGAGCCACCGGGGAAGCCCCAGAGTTGCTGAGATTTGTCTAAATAAAAAGAGACATGTTTGGGATTTGAACGTAGGCAATGCCATCTCGTAGCTGTGACAGGCACATGCTCAGCTGGGTTCATTCGAGGTTGGCCTCTCTCCTATCAGAACGGCTTTCCCTGTAAGTCACCAGATGTGCCTGGGGTCCCTACGCCCCGCCCCACTTTCAGGGTCTCTCGATGCTATTCTTCTGGGCCGGCAGTAAAATGACATTTATGAGGATTTTTCCCTTTGAAGTGAGAGTGTTTGCGTACTTCACTTTAAAGCAAGGGAAAAAACAAGAGCTCCAGCAGATAAATGACGGCAGCATTGGAGAAAGGGCAGGATGCCTGTGGACGTACAGGCTCCACTTGGTCATATCGAGTCATCTTATGGGGAAACGCCTTTATTTGTCTCCTTTCAAGTGACTTTTATTAACTCTTTCCCCTATTTCCATTTCTTTTACTAGTTTCTTTAAACTATCCGGGGGTTTTTCTTTCTTTTGTTTTCTTCCTTCCTCTTTCTTTTTTCCTTCTGTCCTTTCAAAATAGACAAAATAGATAGTGTTCAAAATAGACACTAAAGACCAAAGGATTTATATTTTATCAGCTTCCCATCCTCCTACCGACCCAATATTGTCTTCCTGCTGGTTCATATCATATACTCCAGAGGTTAAATGCAGCAGAGAGTTAAGGCAGTTCATGTAGTTCACTCTCTCAGACAAATCCACTCTTGGTGGGGAAGAAAAAAAATGCACCATTTTTGTGTGACCCTAAATGACTCAGGTTGGAGGCTTCCATGAATATTGTTTGCCCCACGGCCACTCCTGTGTTCACTAGGCAGGTTGAGAAGTCAAGGGTACTCTGGAATAGTGGGTAGACAAAGCTTTTCAAGAATTCTAAAGTGAAAGTGAAGTGAAAGTGAAGTCGCTCAGTCGTGTCCGACTCTCTGACCCCATGGACTGTAGCCTCCCGGGCTTTTCTGTCCATAGGATTTTCCAGGCAAGGATACTGGAGTGGGTTGCCATTGCCTTCTCTGTCTTAAAATAACTCCTTTTTTTTTTTTTTTTTTAAATGTGTTTTTAGTTGGGGGTTAGTTGCTTCACAGTGTTGTGCTGGTTTCTGCTATACAATGGCGTGGATCAGCCGTAAGCGTACCTATATCGCCTTCCTCTGGAGCCTCCCTGCCACCTTCCTATCCCGCCCCGCATAGGTCAGAGCCCTCCTTGTGCTGTACAGCTGCTTGCTAGCTGTCCACGTTACACATGGTCGTGTGTATATGTCAATGCTACTCCCCCAGTTCATCCCACCCCTTCCCCTGCTGCGTCCACAGGTTCGTCCTCTGCGTCTGCGTCTCTGTTCTGCCCTGCAAAAAAGTTCATCAGCATCACTTTCCAAGACTCCAAGTGTATGCATTAATACACGACCTTTGTTTTTCTCTTTCTGACTTACTTCACTCTGTATAACAGCTCTAGGTTCATGCACCTCGATACAACTGACTCAAGTTTGTGAGGAAAATGGAATAGAGCGGGGGTTGACAAACATTTTCTGTAAAGAGCCAGACAGTGAATATTTCAGATTTTGCAGGTCATAAGGGCCCTGTCAAGTCTACTCGGCTTTGTTATAGCATGAAGGCAGCCATATCCATCATGTCATGGTGGGGGTGGCTGGGTTCCAGTCTGACTTCATCTACAAATGCTGAAATTTGAATGTCGTAGAGTTTTCACGTGTCAAAAAGTATCCTTCTGATTTTTCTTTTCAAGCATTTAACATGGAAAACCATTCTCAGGTAGTGGGCTATATGAGTCAGGGGTGGATGGACCGGGCTGAGTCCATGGACCCAGGAATAAAATGGAGATTTATACTGTTGGAATTATTATTATTTTTAACGATGTGGAAATCTTGATATTTTTTGAACTGAAATAACTCTATGCTTTTGATAACACAGAGGACCAGATGCCATGGAAATGGCTATTTCTCTGATGCACGACATGTAATTTTAAAACTGGCTAAGATGTCGTGTCAGATCAATTGATAACTGCAATGCATAAAACATATGAAACTAATTCCAGGAAATACTTTTTATTTATGTCCTTGGGTCTGAGTTTCTGAGCTCTCTGTGTTTAGGGATGGAATTTGGTTTATTCAAGAAGTAGCAGGTTATATATCTTGATGGCTACATTAGCTCAATATTTCCTCTCCTTTCTGGAGCAGGTAAACTTTGCAGGCTGTTTCAGTTTGCAGCAATTACATTTGCTTATCGCTCTGAAACGGAATTTCATTTGAAGCCAGTTATTAATGTCTAAAATGCACTTCCAGGAAATTGTTTTGAGCATTTTATTTATTAAAAAGAACTCGATGTTTGTTCAAAGGCATTGATGTAATTTACAAAGTTCGGTATTAGATATTTTATGAGGCAATATAAAAATGCCATTTTCTCAGATCCCCATTGCCTAATTGTGCTGTGTTACCTTCAGTGTCAGAATAAGGTGCTATGTTGTATTTGGCTGTTATGCCATTAATCAATAAGGTTATTAAAGAAGCAAACATACAAACAAAAAAGTCCTTCCACTTTTCCCAGCCAGAAATTCTTCTGATTAATGGATTTATTTTTATGGAGCATCTTCAAAACCACTTTAAATACTTTCAATGGCTCTACTTTGGAAAAAGAAGATGTTTGGGGATCTGGGACAGACCTATGAGAAATCTAGGTCATAGACCATCATAACAAGCCCTATCAGTACCCCACCAATATCCCCTCAATATTTGCTATTTTGGAATATTCCTATAGTGCCAACTTCAAGCACCCACCACTCTCTATCTGCAATTCTCTCTTGGGCTCCATGAAGGTAAGGTAAAAAATCATGCAGAATGAATGCCCCAGAAGCAGCCTTCTGCCAATAAGTGGATGTTGAAGAAATACCCCAGCTATACCCCTCAGGGGGGTCTAACTCTGAAGCAAGCCCTGTAGAGTATCCCAGGCCTCCTCCTAGAACTGAGTTCCCAGTGGTCCCTGTAAGGATCTGCTCCATAATGCAGTATGTCAGCTGTCCATTGCTGCATAACAAAGTAACCCCAACCTCAGTGGCTTGAAACAACAAATGTCTGCTCTTCCGCTGTTTCTGTGGGGCACAGTTTCAGAGACGGCTTAGTGGGTGGGTCTGGCTCAGGCTCTCTTGTGAGCGTGCTCAGCAGCTCAGTCATGTCTGACCCTCTGCAGCCCTCTGGATTGTAGCCCACGAGGCTCCCCTGTCCACGGAATTTTCCAGGTGAGAGTATTGGAGCAGGTCACCATTTCCTACTCCAGGGGATCGTCCCGATCCAGGGATTGAACCCACATATCTTGGGTCTCCTGCGTTGGCAGGTGGATTATTTACCACTAGCTCCAGGCTATCTTAGGAAGAACACAGTCAGGGTGGACTGGAGCTGATGAGTCTGCTTCTGAGCTTACTCCCATGGCTTGGGCAGGAGGCCTCTGTTGCTCACCATGTGGGCCTTCCCATAGGACAGCTTGAGTGTCTCCTGACCTGGTTGCTGGATTCCCCTAGAGTGAGTGACCCAAGAGGGACAGAGACCAAGATGGAAGCTGAGGCACCTTTGCTGAACTAGACTCAGAAGTGACCCATGATCACTTTCACTTAATTTTCTTCATTAGAAGCAAGTCACTACATCCTACCCAGTCTCAAGGGGAGAAGAACTAGATTTCATTACATGTACTTTAAATTGGTTTCTTTCCCTTTCCTGTCACTTCTACATGTCTCTGTGGTGCTTCCTGAAATCACCTCCTAGATAAATTATCCTTATTTCAGGGTTTACTCTGGGGAAACCTAAGCCCAGACAGCAGGCTTCCCAGGTGGCGCTAATGGTAAAGAATCCGTCTACCAATGGAGACATACGAGACGTGGGTTTGATCCCTGAGCTGGGAAGATCCCCTGGAGTAGGAAGTGGCAACCTACTCTAGTATTCTTGCCTGGAGAATCCCATGGACAGAGGAGTCTGACGGGCTACAGTCCATAGTGTCTCAAAGAGTGGGACATGACTGAAGTGACTTAAAACACACACACACACACACACACACACACACACACACACACACAAGCCAAGACAACTAATAGCACCAACCACTAACAAGAATAGCGACACTGAAACTGCTGTTCGTTGAGTCTTTACTATGTGCTGGGCACTGCATAAACCATTGAAAACCTAACCACTCACCTTTCCTTCCAGCCTGGGACATTGTTGTTCTCTCTATTAGCCATAGTTGCTGAAGCAATAATAACCACCACTACATGTGTGTGTGTGTGCTTCAGTTGTGCCTGACTCTTTGCAACCCTATGGACTGTAGCTGACCAGGCTCCCCTACCCATGGGATTTTCCAGGCAAGAATACTGGAGTGGGTTTCCATGCCTTCCTTCAGGGTATCTTCCAGACCCAGGGATCGAACCTGAGCCTCTGAGGTCTCCTGTACTGGCAAGGGGGTTCTTTACCATCACTGCTACACGGCTTGACTCAAAACAAATTTGTTTCTTGTTCACTTCAGTGCCATTGATGGCAGAAGTGGGGTGGGTAGGACCCTGCTCCATGACATCATTCAAGGGGCCAGGTGCCCTTCTGTCTTGGACCCCAATTCCTTTCACTCCTTAGCTTCCTCTCCATACAGAAGGCAAATGGAGGATGCGGGGAAGAGGGTGAGGATCACGACAGAGAGATTTTAATGAGGGCAGCCAGGCTTAATAGAGGCTTGCCATTTAGCTGCTCAGGTTCTTGGGCCAGAATTCAATCACATGACCCCATCCGCAAGGGAGGCTGGGCAAATGTGCTCTAGTTGGAATCCTGGTAGGAGCAGCTGGTAGATTTAGGGAGCACTCAGCCAGTCTCAGCCGTGTCTTTTAACCACCTCCCCAAAGAAATGGCAGTAACTGAACACAAGCTTTGTCGAAGCGCTTTTCCATGTTCTGCTTCAGGTCAGTCTTAAGACATTTGGAGATAGTAACATGGAGCAAATGCATAAGGCATTGATCGTGGCCACTCTAGTAACTGACTTCAACCACGCAGCGCCTCTGTTGTTGTTGGTTGTGAAATCACACCTGCCTCTTTGTGACCCCATGCACTGTGGCCTGCTAGGCTCCCGGGGATTTCCCAGGCAAGAATCCCGGAGTGGGTTGCCTTTCCGTTCTCCAGTGCCTCTATTGGGGGTGATCTTATCACCTGCATTTTAGAAATGAGAAGACCGAGGCACAGCGAGGTTCAGTCATTTGCTCAAGTCACACAGCTCCCTAGTGGTGGAGGGAGGATTTGAATGCAGACAACAGAGCTCCAGAGACCATGCTTTCCCCTTGCCACGTCACGCTGCCTCCGAAGGGGAGACGTCGTGTCCTTGTCATTGTGCAGATGGGGAGGCTGAAACCCAGAGAGTGGGAATTTCTTGCTCATGAGCTCACAGCCAGAGACTGGATTTGAACCCAGATCTTTCGTCTGTTGCGAGCCAAGCCTGGAGGGTGACGCCCAGGACAGAGCTGGCCTTGTTTTGATTCTCCTTCAGAAGAGTGAATGTGATTGTGCTGTCCAGTGTGATAAAAATCTCGGAAGCCGCTGGAGCTGCAGGAGTCTCTTCCCAGACCACCCCCTCCCCTTTCCCTTTCCTAATGAGCCCGGAGACGCCGGCAGGACGGCGGGCGGCAGCCAATGGACAATTAGCGGAGAGGGCTGTCCCGCTTGGGCTGGGCCCTGCATCAGGGCCCTAAGTGTCTGCTTATTAAATCATGGCTCTGCCTGGAGCCAGCTCTGCCCCCTTCTTCCCCCTCCTGGGACATCATACACAGCCCAGGGAGAGGTGGCCCCCTGGGATGCAGCTCAGCTCAGCCCACAGGATCCGGGGAAAACACAAGCAGAGAAAGACAGGAAGACATTCCGGCCCAGCACAAAGGCCTGGGCGTCAGCGGCTGGACGGGCGGGCACATTCCTCTGCTCAACAACAAAGGGGATCAGGAGCACCTCCTGGGTTGCTTGTAGGTCAAGCTTCTCACCTCTCTGAGCCTCAGTTTCCTCTTCTGTACAATGGGGATGGAGCCAGTGTCTGACCCGGTGGCAGGGAATGAAATGATGCACGTAAAGGGCTTAGCACCTCGCCTGGCAAGGAATATGGGCCCTGCCAATGCTAGCAGCTACTGGCTAAAAATGCAGATTCCTGGGCCCAGGCCCGCACCTACAGATTGGGGTCAGAGCCAAAGAATCTGCATTTGTAGCTTCTATAGCTGGACAAGGTCCACAGTCGAGTGGAGAAAGAACACTCTTGAAGAGAAGTCAGCACACGTTTTCTCTGAGAGGCCACAGAGTCAGTATTTTCAGCTTCTCTGAGCACTAGTTCCCAACTCCTCACTCTGCTATTCTATTGAGAAGGCAGCCACAGACCGGATACAGCTGAACGTGCTGTGTGTGTGCTAAGCCACTTCAGTCGTGTCCGACTCTTTGCAACCCTACGGACTGTGGCCAGCCAGACTCCTCTGTCCATGGGGATTTTCCAGGCAAGAATACTGGAGTGGGTTGCCATGACCTCCTCCAGGGGATCTTCCCGACTCAGGGGTTGAATCCCTGTTTCTTATGTCTCCTGCATTGGCAGGAAAGTTCTTGACCGCTGGCACAACCAGCTGAATTTTTAATTTTGTATCATTTTCACATGTCGTGAAATAGCTTTCTTTTTAAATTAAATTTTAAATGCAATTTCTTGTTAAATTTGAATAATCTATTTTTTTAATTAACATTTAAAAAAAAATCAACATCATTCTTAACTGACAGGTTATGTAAAAATAGGCAAGGTACTGGGTCTGGCCCTAAGACCACAGTTTGCTAACAGTTTAGGAACAGCACTGTTGCTTAGATGTATAATACAAGCCATCAAGGGAATAGAAAATTTTCTAGCAGCCTCATTTAAAACAAAGTAATACAAAAAAACCGATGAAGTTGTCTTTATAGTATATCTTACCTTATTTCATCTAGTATATGCAAAATATTAGTTTTAGTTTGTAATCAATATTAAAGTATTAATGAGATAGTTTACTTTTTATATTTTTGCCAAATCTGGTGTGTATTTGACAGTTCCAGCACATCTCAACCTGGATAGCACATTCCCCATCACTATACCTCACTAGCCACATGAGGTAGTCATCACCATTCTGGTTGTCCCCACTCCAGACAACATGCCTTCTGTCTATTGTCATGTATTCTGGCCATCCTCCCATTTCACAGGATGGAGAAACTGAGGCTCAGAGAGGGCAAGTGGCTTGTCTGAGGTCATAAACCAATGCAGGTGGCCCAAAGTGCTTGCTGGGACTTCTCCGGGCAGTCAGGGGTCTCTGTTGGGCAGAGAAGAGAAGACCAGGCATAGCAGGACCTACCAGGAGCCAACGGCTGTGTGAATCTCCCAGTGGTTCTGGGAGTGCATAGGATGATGGGCTGACCTCACATTACAGGCTAAAGGATTGAAACTGAAAGAGGTGGGGTGACTCGTCCCCAGTTGGTTACTGGCTGGTGAGGCTTGAAGCCAGACTCGGCACCTGCACTAATCCCCTCACTATACTGTCTGCCTGGGAAATAGGGCACGTGGCAGTTAGACAGCATTTATCAAGCAACTACTGTGTTCCAAGCATCATTCTACATCTTCATCCATGAGAAGTGTAGGCACCCCAGGCCTGGCTTTGACTGCACAGCTGCTCATGGCCCTGTCCTTCCTGCTAGGGCCCAGTATCATGCCTTCCCAATTTCTGGTCCTCTCCCCAACCCTCATCCTGACACCTGGTTTGTCATCAGTAAATTCTCCTTTGCTCTCTTGCTTTACCTAAAATCTGGTTCTCTCCTCTGAGTCCTGCTTCCCTCACCCCTGGGGCTTTCCAGTGATGGGGGTTTCTCTCTCCCTTCCTTGATTTTCATTGAGCCTGGAATGGGCTGGGTGACCACTGTTTCTGCCTCGTCCTGAAATCTCATTCCTTTGAAGCCCACGTCAGGGGACTCTTTCACGTATGGTTACCACCATCTACCATCCGCGATCCCTCCCCTTCATGCCCAAAGGTCGTGGCTCACCTGTGCTCACTTCATTGTCTATCCATGTTGCTGGAAATCTCAATATTTCATTCTTTTTCATGGCTGAGTAACATTCCATTATATATTTTCACATCTTTATGTATTCCTTTGTCAATGAACATTTAGATGGCTTCCATGTCTTGGCTATTGCAGATAGTACTGCTATGAACATCGTAGTACACGTGTCTTTTCAAATTAGTTTTTGTCTTTTCTGGATATATACCCAGATGTGGAATTTCTGGATCCTACGATATCTCTAGTTTTCATATTTTAAAGCTCCTCCGTACTGTTTCGCACAGTGGTTGCACCAGTTTACATTCCCACCAAGCAGTGTAGGATGGGGGTGGCACTATTATTAAGTCCCATTTTACAGATGAGGAAACTGAGGCTCAGATTCATTCCAATCTTATGTCCAAGTCTGCAGAGTAAGAAAGTAGCTGAGCAGGATGTAGACTCAGATCTGACAGCTGTCTGTCTGAACTCCACTGTTCATCACACGCTGCTGTCCTGGCAGGCCTGCTGGGAGCAGTGGAAAGCAGGACCCCCCCCCACCACCACCTCCCACCGCTCACCTCCCCTCTGTCCTGCCCAGCCAGGATGAAGCAGCTAGCAGCACCCATGTGAGAGCTGGGGCCACAGTCAAGTTGCAGCTCACTGCTGTGTGACTTTGGCCACTTACTTGCATTGCTAAGCCTCACATTCCCCTCCAAACTGATCATCACACCTAATTCACGGATTTCCACTTTGACTCAGTCTGCTAACACCAGCCACCTTCTGCAAAGCCACATTCTGGCTCCTGCTCTCCTAAGCTTGACTTTCCCCTTCCCCGTGAGCCCATTCCTGAGCCTTTCAAGGGCACGAGCAGCCTCGCTCTGAGTCCTACCTGAAGCTCACCTGCCACTGGCAAACAGCCCCCAGGTAGGGAAAGACTCTCATATTTCCCAGTAACCGTGCTAAGACCTACCACCTCCCGAATGTCACCTGAGATCCCCTCAGTTCCTCCATTCTCCCCATGGGCAGGCCTTCCCAACTGAGTAGCTCTCTAATTAGGGATGTGGATCCTGGCCCTGCCATGTACTGGTTGGCTGTGTGACCAATCCCAGAGCCTCAGCTTGCCCATCTGTAAAATGTGCATAACAGCGCTTTGCTCAGGGGGTTCCTGTGAAAACTGGAAACAGATTCAGGAGCAAAGACAATGCATCAGCTTTGGCTCGTAACAGAGACTAGTGCCCAGACTCAGGCACCTTCTGTTTAAGACTTGGAGTCAAACAGCCCTATATTTGAACCCCAGCTGTGTTTTCTACTAGTTGTGTGGCTGTGGGCAAGCAATATAATCTCTTTGAACTTGTTTTTTCCTCTGTCGAATGTAGGTAAAATGCCACTTCCCTTAGTAGGTATGTCATGAGGGTTCTTGAAATGGTATCTTGTGCTCACAATGATATCCTTGTTTCTCTTCCCTGACACACATCTGGACTACATTTCCCAGCCTCCCTTGTAGTTAGAAGAGGGTCATGTGATAGAATGCTGGCCAATGGAAGATGAGCTTGGCCTCTTAAAAACTCCTACACTGTCCTCCATACCCTTTCTTCACTTACCTGTCAGCTAGATGCAAAAATCTAGGGATTCAGTTGCCCTGGAACCATGGCTCTCAGAGTGTGATCCCTAGACCAGCAGCATCAACATCTCCTGGAGGCTTGTTAGAGATGCAGAGTTTGGGGATCCACTCCAGACCTCCTGAATCACATACTTTGGAGCTGAACACAAGGATCTGTGTTTTCAAAAGCCCTCCAGGAGATTCTGATGCACTCTCACACTAATGAACCTCTCCCCTAGAGGATGGCAAAGACACCAGTGAAAAGCAGCCTGGAGTTCTGATAAACCCGCACAGCCCTGCTGGCCCACAATTAAGCCACTGACTTTTGGGGATCGTCTGTTAGAGCAGCTGGCCTGTCCTGATCAATATTGTTTTAATAGTAATGAGCATAGACCTGGCACTGAAAATTGGATCCTTTTATCACAGCTCTTCTATCCTTTCTCAAGGGCTCACCTAGGAGTTTTGGGGGAGCACTGAGCGACTAGGTGATGATGGGGCAGTGTTCTGGGGACCTTGCTGCATTTGTAGTTGGTGAGAGAAACACCTGCAGCTGGGAATGAGCTTCTGTCAGTGTTCCAGGGGCTAGAGGTGGGTGAAGGAGGGCTACCGCCCCCCGACAGTGACCTCCCCAAGTAAGGCGGCAGGAAGCCGGAGACAGCCATCAGCCCTGCATCCTCCAATTAGCTGCCATCTCTGACCCCATCAGGGCTGGAGGAAGTGCTGGCTCTTTCCGGCACTCAGGCCCACCTGCCTGGAGGGCTGGCGGGCTCAGCATCTGGGGTGGTGGCACCTGAAGGTCCTGGCCTCACGGAGCCCCCACTTATTCCAGAGATCTGCAAAGGGTTAGTGGAGGGGGGTGTGGGTGGAGAGGAGGAAGTGTCAGGGAACAATCACGTGGGGGGGGTCAGGCTGACCTCTCGGCCCACCCTCGGGGGCAGACGTGCCACGTGTGGGCCAGGCCAGACCTTGTTTTCTTGGAGTACTGGGGAAGTAGGTGGTCTAGCAGTTGGGGACTCTCCACTTCCTAGGAACTTCAGTCTGTGCAGTTGAAGGAAAGGAGGCAGGGTCCCCAGGGCAGCCTCTTATTTGAGCGAGGAAGTAAGGTGGTATCTGGAGTCTGCCTGGACACCTGGGCCTGGTCCTCACAGTTCTCCATCCCTCCTGTTGGAGGGGGTTGATTGGTGGAGCTCCGATGCCTGGAGTGATGCTAAGTGCTTGGGGTGTCCTCTCATTCAAGACTTGGATGTGAGAGTGTACACGCACACACATGTGCTCAGTCACTCAGTTGTGTCTGACTCTTTGCGGTCCCAGGGGCTGTAGCCCGCCAGCCTCCTCTGTCCATGGAATTTTCCAGGCAAGAATACTGGAGTGGGTTGCCAAACTCTCCTCCAGGGGAACTTCCCGACCTAGGGATCAAACCCGAGTCTCTTGCAATGGCTGGCAGGTTCTTTACCACTAGCGCCACCTGGGAGCCCCATGATAGTCTATATATGTCAATGCAACTTTTAAAATTCGTCCCACCCTATCATATATAAAATAGGTAGCTAGTGGAAAGCTGCTTATAACACATGGAGCCCAGCCTGGCACTCTGTGATGGCCTAAAGTTGTGGGATATAGGGAGAGGAGGGAGGCTCGCAAGGGAGGGGATATATATATGCATGCGTACTAAGTCGGTTCAGTCGTGTCTGACTCTGTGCGACCCCATGGACTGTTGACCTCGAGGGTTCTCTGTCCATGGGATTCTCCAGGCAAGAATTAGAGTGGGTTGCCATTTCCCCCTCTAGGGGATCTTCCCGACACAGGGATTGAACCTGCATCCCTTGTGTTTCCTGCATTGGCTGGCGGGTTCTTTACCACTAGCGCCACCTGGGAATATATATGTGTGTGTGTGTGTGTGTGTGTGTGTGTGTGTGTGTGTGTGATTATGACTGATTCACTTGTGTGGCAGAAACCAAGAAAATATTGTAAATCAACTTTCTTCCAATTAAAAAATTAAAATTAAAAAAAGACCCAGACATCCCTCCTCTCCCCATTTTGCAGATGAGCAGGTGGACTCAGAGTCAGTCTGGCCACTGTGGGGAGCATGCACAGAGAGAATGCAGTGCCCGTGATGCGTCTGTTACCCACGTTTGGTTAAGGCAGGTCAGGGTCAGGAGGCTTCTCCAGGCATCCAGGGGAGAGACGGCATTGCTTTTGGCTGGGGAGATGAAACAAAGCAAGCAGAGCGAGTGCTGGGTAGGGATTACACTGCACGGACCCCATCACACATCCAATCAGGGGAAGGTTGAGGGAAGGCAAGCTACTGGGGCTGCCTGGGTTTCTCGGCTGCTTGTGTTTTCATCCATGAAACGACCACAGAGCCTTACTCTTTCTGGGATTCTGTGGAATGATGAGATAGAAAGTATGTTTCTTTTCAAATGTTATATAGTTTTACATGGAAATTAAGGAAGAATCTCAATGTACTGAAGCGGGCAAAGCAGGTGAAAATTTCAGTCAATGAGTTTTCCCCAAATATCCTGAAAACTAGTGATGGAAAAAAAAAAAAGCTATTTTTATATTTGTCATTCAGATGCCTGGGATTAAAAGCGAGATTTGTTCCCTACTTGCTATGTGACCTTAGCCAAATCACGATACCTGTCTGAGCGTCAGTTTTCTCATCTGTGATTGCCTTCTTCCCAGGAGTGATGTGAGAAGTAAGATGTATGTCCCAGAAATCTCCAAAGAATGGATCATGTATCAGGTGATTTAAAAGCATGTGTACACACACACGCATATTTTTTGGCTTCTCAAGTGACTCAATGGTAAGGAATCTGCCTGCAATGAAGGAGACGTGGATTCGATCCTTGGGTTGGGAAGATCTCCTGGAGAAGGAAATGGCAACCCACTCCAGTGTTTATGTTCTTAGTTTTATTACTACATATAGTAATAAAAGCTATGTCAAGTCTCGGCAGCATATTATAAAGCAGAGACATCACTTTGCTGACAAAGGTCCATAAAGTAACCAAAAGCTGTGGTTTTTGATGGATGGATCCAAGCTATGGATGGGAGAGCTAGACCATAAAGAAGGCTGACTGCTGAAGAATTAATGCTTTCAAACTGAGGTGTGGGATAAGACTCTTGAGAGTCCCTTGGACAGCAAGGAGATCAAACCAGTCAATCTTAAAGGAAATCAACCCTGAATATTCATTGGAAGGACTGATGCTGAAGCTGAAGCTCTGTAGTTT
>SJYA01002265.1:0-33635 GCA_006410615.1 Neotragus moschatus | reverse complement strand
AGTTTCAGCTTTAGCATCATTCCTTCCAAAGAAATCCTAGGGCTGATCTTCAGAATGGACTGGTTGGATCTCCTTGCGGTCCAAGGGACTCTCAAGAGTCTTCTCCACCACCACAGTTCAAAAGCATAAATTCTTCAGCACTCAGCCTGCTTCAAAGTCCAACTCTCACATCCATACATGACTACTGGACCTTAGTCAACAAAGTAATGTCTCTGCTTTTGAATATGCTATCTAGGTTTGTCATTACTTTTCTTCCAAGGAGTAAGTGTCTTTTAATTTCATGCCTGCAGTCACCATCTGCAGTGATTTTGGAGCCCAGAAACATAAAGTCTGACACTGTTTCCCCGTCTATTTCCCATGAAGTGATGGGACTGGATGTCATGATCTTCGTTTTCTGAATGTTCAGCCTTAAGCCAACTTTTTCACTCTCTTCTTTCACTTTCATCGAGAGGCTCTTTAGTTCCTCTTCACTTTCTGCCATAAGTGTGATGTCATCTGCATATTTGAGGTTATTGATATTTCTCCCAGCAATCTTGATTCCAGCTTGTGTTAATCATGTGTTAATCTCCTGGTTGTACATCATGGAGCATCTCATCTTTATTTGAAGATTGCTTCCTGAGATTATCTTTAGAAAGAAACTTAGGTTATCCTTTTTAATAACTTAATTAAATCTTTTATAAATATAACAGAAGAAGGAACTATGTCAGAAGCGAGTCTTAGTAAACACTAGACTTTAACTAACAAAACTAGAAACTTCGTTTAACAATGAACAAAACTTAATATTCAGTGAAACAATTTTTTCATTATGAGGGCATTAACTCTGTAGCCAGGGAAGGCTTTAACCCATCAAATAGAAATGAGGTTTGTCAGGGAGCAGGGAAAAGCCATGCAGTCATCTTGGATTTCCTATAGCACTGACTCTTTGATTTACAGCTATTATTCACCCATTTATAATTCCACAATTCAGGAGCAGACCATGGCCATGTTTTACGGACATCAGGATGGCAAAAGTCTAACCATGAGGGGTTATATTTGTAGAAGAAGAATGAGCTTTGTCTACATGTACCATAATCTTAAGTAATGCTTATTTACTTTACCAAAGTAACAAAAGATTTTAAGAATGAATATAAATCACTTAAAGGGAAAGAAATTCATAATGAGAGACTATGAATCTAACCTGAGAGATAAGCTTAGTTAGAAGGGGATTCTTTAGAACATAAGGACAGCTTTTGATCCTTCGGGCTTTTGAATATAGAAGACCTGGACCAAAGGGAACCTCAGAATCCTTTCCTAGAGATCATGTGGATATGAAAGTTCAAGTAGGGATCATCTAGGAAATCTGATGGAGAGAGACAGAGAGGTACAGGAGACAGGGAGGCAACAGAACATAAGAAAATTCTGAGTCCTTTCCCTTCTTTTGGAAAAACTTAGTGTGCCATTCAGAGGCCATTTTTGGGGGGTTCCCCATTTGTATTGGAGCCAGGCCTTTTGGAGGATCAAAAGCTTCCAGTTTCTGAGAATGTAGCCAAGGGTTGAGTATGAGAGAGCCTCTTGGGATGTAACATAACAGAACCCACTCTTAGCCTGCCTACCATAGAATGGGAGTACTGAGAGTCACTGGCTGACAGAAAGGCGTCCCTTTCCCCCCAGCAATCTCTCCATGAGACTAATGCACAAAATGGCCAAGCGTCCGTCCCAACAGTCTCGTCCGACAGAAGAGACCACTGAGAACCGTGCAGCTAAGCCACCACATGACACAGAGAAAGACAGAGATTGCCGGGAGCAACCAGGTGACTCACCATTTGGTGAGTCCCTGAAACGTGGAAGGCACTCTTGGTATGGCTCAGAGGCAACACCCAGGCTCCTGTAAATCAATCCGGTCCAAAAGGGAAAGAAGTTAAAGTGACAGGGAAGAAGGCTCAGGAATCCGCTTTACAATATATATGGGAGGCGGTGGCCCGGGGACAATGGTTTCTGTTTTGCTTCAACCACTATGTGCCTGACATGGTGGATGGAAGTTGTCCTGCTGGGAATGGATGCCGTTGTGACCTGATCTGTTCTGTGTGCCCCCTATCCTCACATGGAGTCTTTCTGTGGAAGGCGCCCTAATGGCTTTTATGTGTCTGACCTATGCGCACACAACACTGGTTGGTATAGTCCTCAGTTGGAATTGCCTGTTGCCAGAGGGTCCCTATGAGAAATTAGAAGCAAGGAGGTGGGGAAGAGACTCCAAGTCCTCAAACAAGCCACCAAAAATATCATGGTCTGGGTGAGGGTTGGAAAAGAATTTCCAGACACAAGACAATAAGGGTCTGGTTTCTCAGTTTCTACATTCTAAGACCCTCCTTGGTTTTATCTGCTCTTCACTCTTTGGGTAACCACAACCTTGGCAGAAAGAATCATTTTAACTATTTAGTATATACTCTATAGCTTTCTGATTGTTTTTATCAGAGTCTTGAAAATGCAAGAGAAATAACTAAAAATCAGTAATGTTGCTCTTGTACCTTTTGGCACATATTTTAACAAACAGCTATTAAATGGCAGAGCTTAAACTTTACTTCAGTTTATGTACTTTAGATTTTAAATAATAAAACACAGACAGATTCATAGAGACAACTCTAAGAAAAGTTGATAGAAGTTTCTGCAACTGTAAAGAATACTAAAGACAAGAAATGTTTTAGTCACTCAGTCATGTCCCATTCTTTGTGACCCTATGGACTCTAACTTGCCAGATTCCTCTGTCCAAGAAATTCTCTAGCAGGAATACTGATGGGTAGTCATTCCCTTCCCCAGAAGTTCTTCAAAAAAACAAAGCAAAAAGAAAAGAAGAAGAAAAAAATGATCAAGTCATGTTAATATTTTCATACATACGGTTCAGTTCAGTTGCTCCGTTGTATCTGACTCTTCGCGATCCCATGGCCCACAGCATGCCAGGCTTCTAGGTCCATCACCAACTCCCAGAGCCTACTCAAACTCATCTCCATTGAGTGTAGACATACACTCAAATGGGGCTATATGCTCATTAAGAGGAAGAGAGAAAGTTTTTCATGTCACTAAACTCAGGTAATTTTGAGTGGATTAAAATGTACATAATTTTAGAGGATGATATTCTTTATTTGAACTGAGCTGTATTTTAAATTTTAATACAATTGAGCATAGATTAGGACTAATAAGATTCTTGGAAACATTTTGGAAAATACAAAACTGTGATGAGACTCTGTGATGTGAGCATGGAGTGTACTGGAAAGAGCAAGCCTGGGCTTGGTGTGAAAACCGCCACTCCCAAATCCCTGTATCTCTGCTAAACACACGTGAGTGTTCATTTTCAAAAGCAGAAAGAAGATAAGAAGACAGGAAGTTACTCCCTTAACTGTGATAGTTTAGGTACATCTGTCACTTTTTCTTTGCAAGACACTTGTTCAAGTCAAATGGAAAAAACCAAATTCATAGCATGGGAATGTCACAGAAACACCTAAACCAGTCAACGTGAGTCATGGGATAAGAAAAACATGGAGGAAGGCATTATCACTGCATGGATATTTAGGCACTATTATGGAAACTATGATCTGAATCTATCATTAAAAAATGTTAGTTTGGGGACTTTGTGATGATCCAGTGACTAAGACCCTGAGCTCCCAATGCACGGAANATGTCACAGAAACACCTAAACCAGTCAACGTGAGTCATGGGATAAGAAAAACATGGAGGAAGGCATTATCACTGCATGGATATTTAGGCACTATTATGGAAACTATGATCTGAATCTATCATTAAAAAATGTTAGTTTGGGGACTTTGTGATGATCCAGTGACCAAGACCCTGAGCTCCCAATGCACGGAACTCTGGTTCTTTCCCTGATCAGGAAACTAGATCCCACATGCTGTAGCTAAGAGTTTACATGTCACAACCAAAGAACCTGAAAACTACAGGGACAATTGAAGATCCTACCTGCCACAATGAAGACTCAGTGCTGCTAAATAAACAAATATTTTTAAAATGCGTCCTAAGCAACTTCACTTCATATATGCCTTCCCTGATCTGTAGTCTAATACTACATTTAAGTAGTTAGTCTCACTTAGCCATATAGAGCAGTCTCTGCAACATTTTCATTTCTGAAACTTTTCTGAAGAACTGTGGGTCACTGAGTTCACTCTACTCATAAGGACAATCTATAACTCTTGTTTTAATCAGCTGAAGCTGCATGCACATGTAAACTCACCACAGCATTTCTCCTACTTCACTATGATCCTAACACCAGACCACATCCCAATGGGAATCTCTGATACCACTGCCTCCCTGTGTTGATCTCATCCAAAGGGCATATAGTGAACAACTCAATGTCACTAATTCATGTTGAGAATTCATCATGCTCTAGAGAAAGCCGGAATACAGACANAGTCAGGAGGCCTCAAGCAATCACATGCGCAGCTGTAAGAGTCTTGCAGGCAGGCTAGAAAGCCATCAGAGAGGTTTTTGGATTGAAACACTCTTTCAAATGCAAAAGACTAAATTAGCCTTTAGTTGACTTTTTCCAGAGAATGCCAGAAGAGTGGAAAAGCAGGCAGATTCTTAGTTTTGGGGGGTACATGCCCAGGAAATGCCAGGGAGAAAAACCCTGAGATTTGACTCGTCCTTGCCCATCAAAATCTCCTGCCGTGTGACCTTGTCACGGGTGGGATTCCTCACGCTGGCTCCCGGCATAAAGGTTTGCAGGTTCTCAGTCCAGGCATTTCGGGAGGAAAAGCAGACACAGCCCCAGACCCGGGACAGGACATTTACCTGAAAAGCTGCCATTTCCTCCTCTTCTTCCTGCTGTTCTGAGTCTTCTCTGGGGATGTTATGTCGCAAACGCACATCCACAGGTTGAGAAAATACCTTCAAAGGCATCCACACAGCTCTTTCACCTGCAACTGCTGCAGTGAAAATGAAGAAAAACGTTCTTGTTTCATCTGCCCCTTTCTGAGCTTTTTTTTTTTTTTTGGCTTCCTCTGTTCCTGATCGGTAGGTGGCAATCAAGACTAATCTGAGACGCTAATCACAGCTTCTGACCCAAATCCCAGTCCTGGGCTGTGACTGAAGCTAGTCCTGTATTGACCAGCACAGCAATTATACCAATCAGGGATAGAGACCAGGGTTGACAATAAAACTCTATGAATATCTGGATAGCCATATCCTCAAGCTTCTGCCGAGCATTTACCAGCCAGCTGCTGGAGTGTGTCTGGAGCAAGGCTGAGGAATCCTCAAGCTTCTGCCATGCATGGACTAATCAGCTTCTGGAGCAACAAGAGCAGGGCTCAGCGTCTTTGGTGGGCGAGGGCCGTTGTTTTTGAAACCAGACCTTGATGGGATTTCCAGGGTCCTGAACTGTTTTCCAGGGGTTCTCATCACAGGAAGCCTCTGCCTTCTTGACTCTGGTTTGGTGGATCCAAGGGATGATGCCTGTAACTTTAACAGCAGTAGGGGTTGCCAGGACAACCGTGTGAGGGCCTGTCCCAACTGGCTGACTTGGTTCTTTTTTCCAGTCTTCAGCCCATGCCTCATCTCCTGGCTGACTGGGATGAACCCAATTGCCCAAAGGAATGGGTGTCCTTTCTAGGGTTTCTCAGGTGATATGATGGAAGACTTTTCCCAGGATCTGGAGGTGTCAGGACATCTCCAAATCAGCTAGTTGTTGGGGGTTTCCCTTGAGCTTTCCTATCACTGGGGGTTTCCTCTCATATAAGATCTAAAAGGGAGAATAGCCTGAGGACTCAGGGTGCATCGGGCTTGCAGTAAGGCTGGGGGGTAACATGTCGACCCAAGACAACTGGTCTCCTGACAGAGTTTAGCTAAGGTAGTCATGAGGGTACAATTTATGCGTTCAACTTTCCCTGACCTCTGTGGGCTGTAAGTGGTATGAAGCTTCCATTTGATTCCCAGTGTCCAGGACAGAGTTTGGATTATCTGAAACACAACAGCTGGCCCATTGTTAGACCCTATGGAGAGAGGCAGCCCATATCTCGGGATCATGTCTCTTCACAGGGCNTCCTGAAAGGAACAGTAGACTAGTACATGTAAGGAGCTGAATTTCCTGTATATAACTCTATGGAGTTTAATCACAAACTCAGGGCTACAGCAAGGAATTCCCAACACACTATCTTTCATGGTATCTGAGGAATCCAAGTATGAATGCACTGATTGAAAATGGTGAAAATATGGTTAGTTCCCAGGCAAAGTATTATAGTTAATTAGTTCCAAACTAAATGATGGACCATGTATACCTCGAACCAATTCTTATTTAGAGACTATTTTCTTAGACACATGTGAAGAAATACAGGATCTAATGAGAGCACAGATCATGTCAACAAAAAGTTTCCCAATATAGAAACAAATATTTAGGGCTGTTTATTTCCTAAATAAAATACTTACATTTAAAAATGTTTGTCACAGTTTTCAATTAAACTGAATAGAAAATTAGATAAAAGTCACACACTGCCATACTGTTTATATATTAAAAAATTAATAATAATCCTCTATATACTTATTTTTCATTAAAAGACTAAATGACTTAATTCTTTCCAAGACTTATTTAAGTGACTCTTTCCCCCTCCTTCCTTTTAACTGGAGTAACTATACATTATTTTCTAACGTCCCTTTTGGGCAGAAGGAGATTAAATCACAAAGCAAGAGTCGAAGTAGTGGTTGGTTCAAGGTCGACAGAAAAGATTCCAACACCTTAGGAGAAAGGACTCAAGCTCCCTGTTCTCTAACTTCCACTAAAATATGAGCCCCGCATCTTTTCAAAAGTCACTGGAAAATTCAAGAACAATGGAGAGTTCTCACTGCCTCACAAGCTGGAGTATGTGAAATGAAATAGAAAAGAAGCCTGCAGTGTGCACAAACAAGACTGGATTTGCCTAAGGCAAAATGGCCTAAAGAAACGACGTCAGCTTATTCGAGCTTGACTGTAAGTGTATTTTAGGGAATCATAGCTAGAAAAGGAAAAAAATAAAACCAAAAATCAACCTGTCAGCTTTGTTATGTAAAGACTTAATTATATCTGAACAATTACTACTGATAAAAAAAACCACTAAGAAAGTGTGACTAAGAGAAAGGGTTTCTGTCTTAGAGAAAAGGCATTTTGAAGCCAAGATTCTGTGGAGATTGGAGCCTAAAGGCCATTTGTCTTTCAAACTGTGCAGCTTTAGTGATATATGGCAATGTTTTAAAACAGTTTTTGTCAAGACTTTCAAGGTCACTTCATTATTATACTCTAATGGCACACACAGGTATTATATTTTTGATAGCATTGGGATTATGGTAATAATCACTTTTTTGAAGTCATCTTTCTTTGTTTCTTGAGAACTCTATCCTTATAATCAGTCACCTGTAACCTAAATTTAGAACAATGCACCATTCACCCAAAGAGTACCTCAAGGTCATCTGAAAAGTAAGCCAAAAAGAACTAGGGGCTAAGAGGCAGCTATTAGTCGGTCATATGTGACCAAAACGGGGTAGACAGCAAGACGGAATGAAGAGAAAATGGGACTGCAAGTCAGGAGCCGTGTTTCCACTTTGTCACCAGCCAGCTTGGGCAAGTTATTCTGCCTCTTTGTGTTCTAAGCAGGGGGTAAAACTAGTTATTCCACTTACCTTCCTAGGGTTGTCTGAAGGTCACATGCAGTAATAGACCTGCAGAGGCTGTGGAATGCATGAATCACGGCATTTAGCAGGCTGTCAGACTACCCTAACTAGCACACTACATATATGAGTGAAGTAAGAGGCAAGGACATAGGAGAGATGACCACTCAGTTGTTGGATGAACAGAAGAAAGAAGTGAATCCAGTGTCCTGGGGTGAGAGTGGAAGTGGGGAGGAAATGGGCTGGTTTCGTGGGAAAGGTGATATTTTGCATTTCAAGCAAGAGTAGAACAACTAAGTAGAAATGTCCTTGGTTGTTGTATGAACAGAAGAAAAGGAGAGGATTTAGGATTTGAAAGCAAAGTGGAAGCATTCAGAGGGAAAAAAAACACTTGAAGGGAGTGAATGATGATATGGTTGGGCTCTTTTCTCTACGGGGAGTCCTCAGAACTGTTAAGTAATTCAGAGAGGTCCATGAGAATCAGAACCGAGAAGACTGTTAGCCTTGATGAGTTGATATACTGCTGTCTTTGAAAGTGAAACTGCAGTTGACTAGTAGAGAGGAAAGCCAGAATTCATGTGCTTTGAAGTGAAACCATCAAAGGAGGGAGAATGGACTACAGAAAAAGCTTAGCAGTTTAAAAAGGGGAAGATTAGGAAAATTAGGGAAGGGAGGAAGGTAGAGGAGAGAATGTGTTCTGCTTTGAAGTAGAGCATGAGGTATAATAACACTTAAAATGAGAAGTGATAGCACCACTCCACAGGAACACCAAAATATGCTAAGATAGAATTTCTCTTTTTACCTTGGGTGTAGCCAGTAAATGTCAGGTATCCACACGTAGCAAAGAGAATACTGATAAATACAGAAATCAAGGTAGACACGTGGATGATGTGAGACCACTTAGCTACTGTAGGTTCTTCCAAAGAACCATAAACTAAGAAGCAGTTATGGTGGCAAATAAATGCTGCAATACAAGGGGGGGAAAAGCATTATTAAAGCAAATCACATAGTTCTCCTTTTCCCTTGGAAAATTCAGAGACATATGCTACTTTGAAATACTAATGAATTGAAGTTCAAGTACACTAATTTACTAGAAATGCCAGAAATAATCTTTCTAACAGCTGTAGGAATGAGAAATTTCATTTGTATTAGGCTTATGTGATCTTTTCATGTCACTCTTGATATAAACCAGGCCTATCCAACTTTCTCTCCCACTTCCTAGTGGCCTTTCCAATCTTAAAGGAAATCTAAACAACACCATATTTTCAGCCCAGGGCTTCCTTTCCCATCTGGGATATAACAGAGTCACTGTAGACTCCTGGCCAATTCACAATACTTTGTGTGCAAGGAAGAAGTCTGTTAACACTTGCTAGATTTTCAAGTTAAGAAACAAGACTTTAATGAGTTTTCTGCATGAGGAAAAGACTTGTTAAAATTGACGCAAATTTTAGTGATGAGTGAGAATGGTTTGCACCTAATTTTATGCTGGCACAAACTGGATCATATGCTGCTAATAGGAAGTCTAAAACTTAGGACATCTGCTTTCCAGACACAAATACGAGGGAAAGCACTTTTTCATGGTACAGAAGACCCCACATTGAGAAAGGACCTTGGAAACCATGTACTCACCAAATGCCATCACACCAACAGCCTGAATGGCATTGGGCTTTGCAAATATCCAAGCATCTTCTGTTTTTGGTCTAGAAGAGAATCGGTTAATTTGAAGAATGATTAAACAAACACAGGCATAAGCATACAAGAAAACAAGAAATGACATCATGCTATAAGCTGAACATCTTTAAGTCAGAAATTTATAAAGAGTCCTCATTCATCTTTTTAAATTGTAAATAAATTCCCCAGGAATATTGATGTAATCTGTGAACCTTGCTCCTTGAAAATGTATGCCGAATATACTTAGAAAGAATCTAGTTTCATATATTTAAAATAGATTACTTAATACTGTCACTTATTTGCTTGTCAATTTAATAAGAAACATTTGTTATGTATATTCGAGATACTCAATGAGGAAGATAACATTAATAAAGCAAAATTCTTCCTCAATTAATCAACGCTGCCCTTCATTTCCTTCTAACTCATTCTTCCAGGCTCATCCTACCCAAAGGAAATTCACAGTTGGCACTACACTTTATCGAGAAAGGTGGACTGAACTAATATTAATTGAAAAGGTCCTTAATGATGTTCCAGGAACTATCCTACGCTGTCTCAACCTTCACAGTAACACTGAAGTATTCTTATCACCATTTAAAGCATTAGGAAAGTCAGGCTCTGGATGATGGCGCGTCTGGCCAAGCTTCCAGTCAGTAAAGGAGCTGCGCTTTGTCTCTCTGGTCTGTCCATCTCTTCTTTACTGAGCTGTCAGTCACCTCCAATTCCCATCTGTGTATTCACTTCTCAAGGAGGTTTTAGAAATATATGCACTTGAACCTGCCTAAACAACCCTCTTTCCTGGTGTCATTAAAGTGTCTGCCAACCTGTCGATAGTCACAGATTGGTCTCCCTGAAGAACAGTGAAGAACACAGGCTCCAGTCTGTGCTGATCTTCTGGCTCTATCTACCTATTGGTGATCTTTGACAAAGCATTTAACCTTTCTGTGCTTTAGTTTTGTTTTGTTTGTTTTTTTTTTTCAAATTTAGTAACTAATTTATTTGCCTGTGTCAGCGCTTAGTTGCAGCATGCGGGATCTTTCATTGCGGTGCACTGGACTCTTTGCTGGGGTTCCTGAGCTCAGTTGCTGTGGTGCTTGGGCTCAGCCACTCTGCAGCATGTGATGCTCCTCGACCAGGGATCGAACCCACATCCTCTGCATTGCAAGGTGGATTCTTAACCACTAGACCACCAGGGAAGTCCCTGTGCTTCAGTTTTGGTATCTATAAAATGCGGATAATAATAATAATGCCTAATTCACTGAGTTATTACACGAATTAAATGAGAAAAATATGTAAAATTTGGGAGAGAACCTCGCATACGGTAAGTATTCCATAAATGGTTAATAGTATTATCAGCTTATGTCTCAGCATCGTTATTATTATATAGTGTCATTTAATAGAAGGTAGCAAAGGTCCAAAAGTATGGCCAGCTTCCCTGAAAAGGAAAGCCTTGAGTGAGACCCCCAAAATGCGTAGACGGAAGAGGAGGAGAGGAAAGAAGGGTCCCAGAAAGTAGAAAGTTGCCGGGTGTAAAACCATCTGTTTCGTAAGTTTGTGATTCATTCTCAATGTAGACACAAAAAATGTCTCATTTGTTTGGTCAGAGCTGGTGCGATTTATGCATTATGTCACTGCTTTGCATATTTGAAATGAGCAGTTACAAACTCAGAAGTAAGTAGCATACAAGGGAGGCCTCCTGCTGTTACAAGGCTTGCTCAGACTCTGAGATTTTTGAATGGGAGCTGCTGCCACCTGCTGCCTCCACTGCTCTTACTGCAGTGAACATCACCCACAGCAGCATACCTGTCAAATTCCCATGTTAATGTGGAAAAATATGAACTTGGCCCATAGTCCTTAAAAAAAAAGTTTTTTTTTTTTTAGAAACGGCAGCATTAATAATTGCAGAAGCTTGAAGATTTTAAACTTTCTAATATTTTAAATGATCTACTTCTCCTGTTAGGGTTTTTGCGTGTTAGTAATATTACCATCACTTCATGGGAAATAGATGGGGAAACAGTGGAAACAGTGTCAGACTTTATTTTGGGGGGCTCCAAAATCACTGCAGATGGTGACTGCAGCCAAGAAATTAAAAGACGCTTACTCCTTGGAAGAAAAGTTATGACCAACCTAGATAGCATATTCAAAAGCAGAGACATTACTTTGCCAACAAAGGTCCATCTAGCCAAGGCTATGGTTTTTCTTGTGGTCATGTATGGATGTGAGAGTTTGACTGTGAAGAAAGCTGAGTGCCAAAAAATTGATGCTTTTGAACTGTGGTGTTTGGAGAAGACTCTTGAGATTCCCTTGTGTAAGGAGATCCAACCAGTCCATTCTAAAGGAGATCAGTCCTGGGTGTTCATTGGAAAGACTGATGCTAAAGCTGAAGCTCCAATACTTTGGCCACCTCATGCGAAGAGTTGACTCACTGGGAAAGACTCTGATGCTGGGAGGGATTGGGGGCAGGAGGAGAAGGGGACGACAGAGGATGAGATGGCTGGATGGCATTACCAACTTGATGGACATGAGTTTGGGTGAACTCTGCGAGTTGGTGATGGACAGGGAGGCCTGGCGTGCTGCGATTCTTGGGGTCACAAAGAGTCAGACATGACTGAGTGACTGAAGTGAACTGAAGTGAACTGACTGAATGTTAATTTTTCCTTTCAGTACAGATTGTGGTGGTACCCTATTTTTTGACTCTTATATGAGTAATAAAAAAGTACGAGTTTTATTTTTCTTCTTTCATTTAAGTTTAAAACACTTTTCCTAGTCCATATGGTTCCTTGAAATTCCTAGANCTGCGAGTTGGTGATGGACAGGGAGGCCTGGCGTGCTGCGATTCTTGGGGTCACAAAGAGTCAGACATGACTGAGTGACTGAAGTGAACTGAAGTGAACTGACTGAATGTTAATTTTTCCTTTCAGTACAGATTGTGGTGGTACCCTATTTTTTGACTCTTATATGAGTAATAAAAAAGTACGAGTTTTATTTTTCTTCTTTCATTTAAGTTTAAAACACTTTTCCTAGTCCATATGGTTCCTTGAAATTCCTAGATAAGATGGAGAAATAGTAAGTACAATAATTTTGGATTCTCTATTCATCTTAACGATGCTGATTTCAAAAGAGGAAAAATACAAAAAACATGTTATATGCAGGGAAAAACATGTCCAAATCTCGAAAGAGAAGGAGACACTGAATATGGTTTTCCAATCTTTTATAAGTTAGCCTGGGACTGAGTTACAGAAAAATGTGTGTGTTAGCTGCGCAGTCATATCTGACTCTTTGTGACTGCATGGACTGTAGCCCACCAGGCTTCTCTGTCCATAGGATTCTCCAGACAAGAATACTGGAGTGGATTGCCATCCCTTTCTCCAGAGGATCTTCCCGACCGAGGTAATGAACCCTGGTCTCCTGCACTGCAGGCAGATTCTTTACCGTTTGAGCCACGGGAAGTCCAGAAAAATGGTTCCACAAAAAAAAAAAAAAAAAAAAAGAGAGAGAGAGAGAAAGTTTCTTGACATATTTTGTGATATCTTGATACCCAGTGTGTATAAGAATGTAAAGCATAGATGGCTCTGATTTTAGATGCTGAAAATGGAAGATGAAATATTATCAAATGCAGTCAAGCAATGTGTAAGAGAAAGAATCATGTCTAAAAGGAGCTTTTCCAATAAGTGCAAGAGTAGTTCAGTAATAGAAAAATCTGTTAGTATAATTCATCACAGTAACAGATTAATGGATAATAAAAAGCTTATGACTGACCATTTCAAAACATGTAGAAAAGCCCACAATCTAGTATTTATTCTGACAAGTATATTAAGCAAGCTATTATTAAAGCAGAACTTTCTTGACCTAATAAAGAATATATATCAAAACCTATAGCAAATGACATATTTAAAAGTGAAAAGTTAGAAATATCACAATTAATGGCAGACACTAGATGATGTTCACTATCACTGTTTCCAGAATATACTACTGGATTTCCTAGCTTATGCGATAAAATAACACATACTGATAAGATATGTAATCACTGGGAAGTGATAAATTATGTGGACACAATATAATTATGCAAACAGAAAATTCAGGGGAATCTACTGATAAGCAATTGGAATGAATAAAAACATTCAGCAATTTCACTGGACACAAGCTCCATACACAAAAAATCAATAGGATTGATGTACACAAATAAAAACTAGTTAAAATGTTTTTTTAAATGGCAATGATAAAGAAAACTAAAAAATATGCATAATATTGATAGTATGATATAATTTTATTGAAAGACAAACAAATGGAGAGATATACCATATTAATGAATGGGAAGACTCAACTGACATCATGTAATATCAGTTCTCTCCAAACTAATATTTAATTTCAAAGAATAAAACATAATATTGGTGGAACAGAGATTGTTTTAAATCTATTAAAAGCAAAAACCATAAAGATAAAAATTGATAAACTTGGTTAAATTAATAGACGGTAAATATAAAATGTATAGGGGCTTCCCAGGTGGTGGTGGTGGTAATGAATCTGCCTGCCAATGCAGGAGATGCAAGAGATGTGGGTCAGGAAGATCCCCTGGAGAAGGAAATGGCAATCTGCTCCAGTGTTCTTGCCTGGAAAATCCCATGGACAGAGCAGTCTGACAGGCTACAGTTCATGAAGCTGCAGAGAGCTGGATACAACTGAGGGACTCGGCACACATCCAGAACATGCATAAAATGCATAGTAGAATAACCTGCCGGGCCCTGGCAGGTCCAGGGAATTCGAAGCGGGGACGGCGTCGGCGAGGAAAAAACTTATTTATTAGAAATNCTTTTCATACTGTTCATGGGGTTCTCAAGGCAAGAATACTGAAGTGGTTTGCCATTCCCTTCTCCAGTGGACCACATTCTGTCAGACCTCTCCACCGTGACCCGCCCGTCTTGGGTTGCCCCGTGGGCATGGTTTAGTTTCATTGAGTTAGACAAGGCTGTGGCCCTAGTGTGATTAGATTGCCTAATTTTCTGTGTATGGCTTCAGTATGTCTACCCTCTGATGCCTTCTTGCATCACCCACCATCTTACTTGGGTTTCTTTTCCCTTGGGCATGGGGTAGGGAGCTGCAAATTCAAGCCATAATAAATGACTAAAGTTTCCAAAAAAATCTGATGATAACAAATGCTGGTAAACATATAGACCAAAAGCATCTCTCATTCATTGCTGGTGGAAACACAAAGTCAGTCAATTTGGAAGACAGTTTGGCATTTTCTTAAAAATTAACTAAACATGCATTTCCCATACAATGTAACATTTCTTTGTTAGGTATTTATTTTAAAAGAAATAAAAACACATCTACACAAATAACTATATGAGAGTATTTATGTCAGATTTACTCATGGTCTTCAAAAACTGAAAATAAGTTGAATATCCATCAAATGTTGAATGGATAAGCAAACTGTTCAATTTAATATTATTCATAAATAAAAAGGAATAAACTACAGGCACATGGAATAACATGGATTGATCACAAAAGCATCTTACTAAGTGAAAGGAGTCAGACTCAAAGGGCTATGTACTGTATGATTCCACTTCAACTGCAATCAGAAAAGGACAGAGTCTATGAGGGAAAACAGACCAGTGGTTGCCAGTGCTGGGACAGGAATAAGGGCTTGACTGAAAAAAGGGCACGAGAGAACTTTTGGGGTGAAAGAAATATTCTACATAGTGATTGTGATAGACTAGTGGTCATATAACAATATATTCTGTTAAAAACCATAGAACTTAAAAACGTGAATTCACCAGTATGTAAATTTTACTCTAACTATACCATAAAAAACTCCTGAACGGTTCCCCAATTCTCTCAAGATTAAGACAAAAGCATGCATCTTTAACAAGGTCTAGCTGTGCTGTCGACACTGTCTTCTATGAATCCACTATGCTAACCACCCCAAGATTCTCACTAAAGTGAAGACTCCATTTGAGATCATCTGGATCAGAATTCCTGGGGGTGGTGCAGGAATCTACATCTTTAAGCAGCGTCTCTGAGAAATTCTGAAGTTCATTAAAGGTTGAGAATCCCTAGGCAAGAATTTCTTTCTCAGGCCCTACTCAGCTTCTCACTTCTGTGTCTTCCCCACCACTGCCCTGAATCCCACCCCCACCCTGCCGGGGTCCAGCCCCGGCGGGTCCAGGGAATTCGAAGCGGGGATGGCGACGGCGAGGAAAAACTTATTTATTTAGAGATATAAGATTAGATTAGGAAATAATAGTATAGTGGGAAAATTNTCTTTTAATTTCATGGCTGCAGTCACCATCTGCAGTGATTTTGGAGCCCAGAAAACTAAAGTCTGATACTGTTTCCACTGTTTCCCCATCTATTGCCCATGAAGTGATGGGACTGGATGCTATGATCTTCATTTTCTAAATGTTGAGCTTTAAGCCAACTTTTTCACTCTCCTCTTTCACTTTGAAATCATCATTTCACTCAGAGGTGAAACAATCTGTGGTGCAATGAACTGAGCACCAGCAGGGGTCCTTTTGCACTTAGTCCTCATGTCTCAGTGCCAGGGTCCAGCCCCGGCGGGTCCAGGGAATTCGAAGCGGGGACGGCGTCGGCGAGGAAAAACTTATTTATTTAGAGATATAAGATTAGATTAGGAAATAATAGTATAGTGGGAAAATTAAGATGGAGAAAAGAGGCTCAATAACTTGGTTTACGTGGAAAGCTAATAAAGTTCCAGACAATGAGCTTGCACCATCTACGTTGGGCCACTGGCGTCTGTTTGAATATCGGAGAGTGCCCCACCTTGGGCTCTCTCTTTTACGGATCTTAGCAGCCAGGACAAGTAAGTAGACATGGTGAGCCTCCACGCCCCAGATGGGAATTCAGCCAGAAATTAGAGTAAAGAAGAGACACGGGGGAAGCCCAGCATCGGTGCAAGTCTCCCAATGCAAGACTCCAAAAACTATTTTTCAAAATCAGCTCATATACCCCAAGTTGTGCATAATGGAATATGCAGAGTTATGCAGGGCAGCAGTCCTGACCTTCACTGAAACAAGGCTTTCTTTTAGCATACCCTCCCATACACAAAGGGTCTCAGGTAGTTTACATTATCTTCTGGCCAAGAGGCCTGTTAACATTTTTATGGCTCTCTTCCCGGATAATTGTCCGTTAATCAGAGAACTCCTTTTCCCTAGAAGTGTTTTTTCTTTACTCTGCATTACCCTCAAAATACTGAATGAAGCTACATTCCTATAGAACAAAGGTGCAGTGGGTTGTAACAAAGAAAATACTTAACTCAAAGATCTAATATTGTTAATACCAGGTCTACTACCTGTTTTTCTATATACCAACTATATCTTACAAATAAAAGATATGAAAATTTGGCAGCAAGTATTGGCTCAACAAATGAAACCTTTAATCAGTCCTATTCTAATGATTTTGACTCCTCGGAAGCTCCTACATTCCTAGGATGTTTTAAGCTTCCTGTGCCTCCTGCAGTCAGGAGGCCTCAAGCAATCACATGCTCAGCTGTAAGAGTCTTGCAGGCAGGCTAGAAAGCCATCAGAGAGGTTTTTGGATTGAAACACTCTATCAAATGCAGAAGATTAAAGCCCTTAGTTGACTTTTCCCAGAGAATGTCAGACGAGTGGAAAAGCAGGCAGATTCTTAGTTTTGGGGGGTACATGCCCGGGAAATGCCAGAGAGAAAAACCCTGAGATTTGACTCGTCCTTGCCCATCAAAATCTGCCGCATGACCTTGTCACGGGTGGGATTCCTCATGCTGGCACCTGGCATCTCAGTCTTCTGGCCACAAAGCCTAAGATTGTACTAGTATTGTTTTTCCTCAGGCTCAGTGTATTGAATGTCTGTGTGTTGCAGACTAACCTGGAAGGATGGTATATTATTACACATAACATGACCTCCTATGTATTGAGTCTGCCTTGTTTCATGTGCCATTTATACCCTTCCTCTTATAAAATATCTAATAACCTTTAAAAATTTTTTAAACTGAGCCTCCAGAAGTTGGAGTGAAGCTATATATACAAATTACATGTATCATATAGCCAGTATTGGCAGAGGCAAGGCACTAGGAGTATCATATAGGATGTTTTTAGCTACAGCTAACAGAATGACAGCTAAAGCCTTCCTCAGCGATCACTGCAAAGAAATAGAGGCAAACAGCCCGATAAAGGACAGAAATGGTATGGACCTAACAGAAGCAGNCGGCAGTTGAGGGTGTGGAAACAGGGCTGACCTCAGCGTCCACCTGTGAAGCCCATTGCAGCTTTGATTCCTGCTGTGATGAGCCCATGTACATCTGCCTGGGTGCTCCACCCCTAATTCCAGAGGCAGTGCTTCCTGGGTTATGGGGCTTGGCACTTGGATGGAGTTGTCAGCATGTTCAGAAATTGAGAGGAAGCCAGGATTTGTGACCTCTTGAGGCAGCAGAGTCTCAGGAAACATGACCCTTGTTGCTGAGCTCAGGAAAATGCTCCTTAGTCCTGGCCCTGGGTCTGCCCTTTCTTTCCACCATTAACCAGACCAGCTTTATTCATGTACCGATTCTGACACATAGAAACGTAAGATCAGGTGAGTGGCCAATACTCTCTGCAGTCAGACTGTTGTGAATTGTGTGTGTGTTGTGAGGTCTTTCTGGATACTGTATTTGCCCAGTCATGAATTATCAGGAGACAGGTTTTATCTGAAATGTGTCAAGAGCCAGAGTCGCAGCTCTGATAAATGAAGTATCCCTGGCCTTGAAGCTTTATCTTTGTTTGCAGAGATTTCATAAATGAACATGTGAAAATTAAGCCAAACAAGCAAATATTTCATAGATGTCATCAAGAATTTATTTGAAATACATGTTTAGGTTGACATGGCAGGAACTGTTAAGTACATTTTGGTCTCACAAATACCTGATGTTAAAATCAAGTTCTGGTGGCAAGAACATGAGGCTTAGTTCTTCTAGCTAGGAAAGCTGTTGTTATAAGGCTAACTCTGGCTATTGCAATCAAAATTTTTTTCTTAGTCACAGTGCTGAAGAAAAATGGGACGTACTGACTCTTCCTGAGATACTACAAAGAAGAAGTAATCCCATACATTTTTAGAAAACATATTTAATCTTTTTATACCTGATGGAACCAATTTTTCTTTCTTTGGTGGTTTTATTTTGAAGAAAAGAATCCAGAGGGAAATACTTGGGATTCCCTGTTCCCTCATCTTCTTAGGTCCAGTCTCCACTTGGCATCTCCATCTTCCTGTGTTCAGTAACCCAGAATGTCCCGGCAGCCTCCCTTCAGCTCTAGCTTACAGTTGTGGGCCTGGCGAGGGATGAGATGCTTCATCCATGCAATTTCTCATCTGACAGGCCTTCAAATCCACTGTCAGCCTGTCTGTCTTAAGACTGAAAGAATTGACCATATTTTAGATTCAGTAGGAATTTTTTTTGAAGAGAAACCATTTAGCCACTTTTTCCCAAAAAATACACTTCTTTAAAGAATTCTTTCAAAACTGGCAAAATTGGAGTTGAGTATTATTTTCCTCTTGAATTTCCAGCTCACAAAAATAAGTTGTTTTTGTTTCCATGGTAGTGCTCACCCTTCTGCTTTATTTATATGTAATCATAGTGGAATTCTGATAGTTTATACTTTTGTTGGTTTTTACAGCTCATCTCCTATTCTAGCTCTCTCATCTCCTTGAGACAGTCCCTGAATATACATAGGTCCACTCTGGAGTGGATTTTTCTCTCCATCCAAGATCTCACACCACATGACTGTTCTTTGTATCTTCTGTTTCTAGGTTATCACAGCCTCTAACTTTTAACACCTTGAATGTTTTTGTAATTTGGGCATGTATGTAAGAAGTTCACAATTTCATTTTTATCTATTTGAAGCCTTCTTAGTACAGTTCTTTAAGTATTTGGTTAAATGTATTTTTCACACAAAGTATAATGTACATAATATGAGAATCACATGCTTTTTTTAGATTATAGGAATTCACTGGACGTACCCATGCACTTAAGAGCAGTTGTCCCCACAGTTGCAAATAGATACCTCAACTGACTTTGTTCTAAATGGTCATGGATAGATTACTAAAAGTTATTACTAACTCCCCATTTTTGGATGGATGCTTTTTAGGACTAAAGTGGACTTGAGACTAATAGCTAAAAAAATGTATTTCAGCTGAGATCTGTGTCAGTGGACCTGANCCACAGTTGCAAATAGATACCTCAACTGACTTTGTTCTAAATGGTCATGGATAGATTACTAAAAGTTATTACTAACTCCCCATTTTTGGATGGATGCTTTTTAGGACTAAAGTGGACTTGAGACTAATAGCTAAAAAAATGTATTTCAGCTGAGATCTGTGTCAGTGGACCTGAATGTTGATCCCTCGCTTCAGATTGACATACCTGATGCACTCAGTGAGAGAGATAAAGTCAAATTTACAGTGCACACCAAGGTAAGTGACAGAATGACTTCAGTAGTGAAAACAGTGCCAGGTTACATCTGTGCTACAGTGGGCGTGAGCCAAAGTGCTGCTGAAGGGTAGCACTCCTGAGTGAGGCCCCTCCTCACTCATCAGCCCTATGCACTGTGGGGGAGCCTTGGGGCCACTCTGCTGGTGTGAGTGTGGTTTGTGTTCTGCCTGGGAAGCACACCAGTCTTGCACAGCTCCACCTTTGTTTCTAATTTGCATGTGTGGCAAGTGCTTGCTTTTCCCATCTTTGCTCAGTTTTTGGCCATCACCCAATCTATTATGATTCAAGACTTTTTCTCCAAATTTTACAAATTTTATTTTCAAGTGTAACTGATTTGCCATGTTGTGTTAATTCTCCTCCAGATTTCTAATTTGACAAAAGCACTATTCCAGTCTGAAAACTGCAGAAAGTGTAACTTCTCGGAGCCCTTTCAGGAACACTTTTATTTAGCCTTTCTGCTTCCGTGCTAGTCAGGTGTACTCAGTGCTTGTCTTACGCCAGGCACTGCTCTAAAGGGACTACATGGACCTGATTTTCTGGACGTGATTTCCATTGTGATTTTTTCTGATGGCCATCTTACAGGTGAGGGACTGAGGCATAGGTCTAGATCAAGTGGCGTAGGCACAGTCTGAGGCAGGACGTTTGGAGCGAGAGCTCTTGGCGGGTGCCTCCCCCAGCACATGTGTGACCCTGAGGTCCTCTCTCTCATGGGTTTCTCTGCTGCCCTGGTGCGTGATTAGCATACTTGTTCCTCAGGAGGCAGTGTGCGCGTATCTGTCTTGAGTCAACCTGAAAGGTGGAGCTGTGTAACTAGAATTCCTTGAAGAACACATTGAGTCTTAGCTCTGACTTTCCTAGTGGTAGGGAGGCCATGTGTTGCCACTTTGTTCTTTATTAGATCTCTTAAAAACCAGATGATTTATTGTGCATTTTTCCCATTGTGCTCTGCATGAAACCCAAACCACTTTCGGAAAATGGTAGTTAACTGTCACTTTGTTTTTTCTTTACAGACCACACTGCCCACGTTTCAGAGCCCAGAGTTTTCTGTTACAAGGCAACATGAAGATTTTGTGTGGCTACATGACACTCTTATTGAAACTACAGACTATGCTGGGCTTATTGTAAGTGCATTTTGAGTAATCAGATAATTATCGCAGCCAGTTTCTAATACCTTGCTATTCATATTGTTTTGAGAGATTTACCCACCTTGTATAATGGGTTGTGAAAATAGTCTGAGTTCATCTGTCAACTAGAGTATATGTTAGCTGTTACTGGTAAAGTCTAAAGTAAGTGAAAACAATGTTAGAAGCACAGTTTTATAGTCTACATAAGAGGGTAAGCAGTTCCCTGGTGTAAAGTCTTGTCTACTTTTGGGTGTGGTATTTCCTTTCAGCCATCGAGTTGAATTGATTCCTGGTGGTGGTGGTGGTGGTTGGTGTGTGTAGTCTGCTGAGAAGGCAGTTGTCTTTGTGCTGAGCTGTGGAGAGTTGATGCCTGGCTACAGCAAGAGACTTAGCTGATTTTAAAGGAGAAATGTGGCTTGACCTGCCAGGCCAAGAATCTGGCCAAATAGTTAAAATTAGTACTGAAGCTTATGTTTAAGAATGTTCATGCAAAATTAGAATCTTTTGTCCTGGAATAAAAAAATTCCTTGTAAGTCCAGAGGTTATTACCTGGATGGTGCTTCTTCACTGGTTTAATTTTAGCCTTGGTTGTAATATAGTTACAATTAGATAGTTGCAGCAGGATATACAGTTTGCCTTATAAATTGTTAAGTTGTTAACTGAACAAATGTCAAAGTGAGTGGCCAGTTGTAGGAAGGACCCTTCTTTTTTACGTGGCCTAAAGGAAGAGTAAGAGAAAGCACAGTTGACTTTCAGAGAGCTCCGCTTCCCCCGCCTCCTGTGGGGTGAGGGGTGGGCCGTGGGGGTGCTCAGGAAGTCAGTGCCTTGCCTGCAGATACCGCCGGCGCCGACTAAGCCTGACTTCGATGGCCCTCGAGAGAAGATGCAGAAGCTGGGAGAGGGTGAAGGGTCAATGACGAAAGAAGAATTTGCCAAGATGAAGCAAGAGCTAGAAGCGTAAGTGACTTTTGATGGGGCCCTGTCTTCTGAGGAGAAAAATGATGTTGTACAGCAAAGAGAATCTGCCAGCTAAAGTTTTCAAGTGTAGCAGTTAATGAATTGCATGGCTACTGTCAATGAGTTGCATGGAGGTGTGGGGGCCTGGTCTTTTCGACGATTCCCTGATGATACTTCGAGAAGGAAATGGCAAACGACGCCAGTATTCTTGCCTGGAGAATCCCATGGACAGAGGAGGCCTGGCAGGCTACATACAGTCCATGGGGTTGCAACAGTCGGACACGACTTAGCAACTGAACCACCTGGTGATGCTGGATAGACTAATTTTTCTCTTTGTAAACAATGGTAGTCATGGAATGTTGGTCTGGCAAAGTGAAGAACTAAACCTTTGACTGTAATGTACAAAAGCTTTCTTCCCTGGTGTTTGTTTACTAGAAATACAGTTGAAATTAGATTGTACCAAATGCTGTTAACAAGGAAGCATTCTAACAATGGCTACATTGATGGCTTGAAAGAAGTCCAGGTCTGCAAGAAGCTTACTTTAATCTGATTGTAATTCTTTGAAACAAAAATGGATTCTTTATGCCATAGTTGGAGGTTTGCACGAACTATCCTCCTGCTCCTTCCTCTTGCCCTTCTCCTATTCAGTGGGGTGTTTCAGCAGTTCTTGCCAATATATGCTGCCACAGGCCCAGGTGAGCTAGGCTTGGGCTCACACTCCTGCCAGGCCTGCATGGGCAGCTTTGAGGATAGAGCACCAAACTTGCAGACTTGGTCTCCTACTGTTGAGGGTAGAGTGTGTAGGTTGAGATAAAGCCACTTTGTAATTTCTGATAGTTCCCAGCTTTGTTAGACTCATGGCCGTGTACGTGGCTGCAAAATTAAAGGACTGTCATGGTTTTAAAGAAGCCATTGTTGTGTGCTATAATTACACGTGGGTTAGGGCTTGACAGATGTGTCCATCAACTCTGGTTATGCCACTTCCCCTTCCATGCTGCTGCTGCTAAGTCACTTCAGTTGTGTCTGACTCTGCGACCTCATAGACGGCAGCCCACCAGGCTCCTCCATCCCTGGGATTCTCCAGGTGAGAACTCTGGAGTGGGTTGCTATTTCCTTCTCCAATGCATGAAAGTGAAAAGTGAAAGTGAAGTCAGCTCAGTTGTGCCCAACTCTGTGCGACCCCATGGACTGCAGCCCACCAGGCTCCCGTGTCCCTGGGATTCTCCAGGCGAGAGCGCTGCAGTGGGTTGCCGTTTCCTTCTCCAACGCGTAAAAGTGAAGTCGCTCAGTTGTATAGCTTCAGTCGTGTCAGATTCTTAATGACCCCATGGACTGCAGCCTACCAGGCTCCCCTGTCCCTGGGATTCTCCAGGCGAGAGTGCTGCAGTGGCTGCCATTGCTGGCTCCATCCCCTTCCATGGCTCTTCCACAAATTCCCAAATGAGAGCTGCCTCATTACCTAGCTGGATGCTGCATTACACCAGGCTGCTTGGGGCTAGTTCAGGTGGTGTGTGTGGCCGTGGGGCAGTGCGCTGGCGCCTGGGAGTGGCACTGGGCGGTGGGCTGAGCGGCACCGTGTGCCTTGTTGCAGGGAGTACCTTGCTGTCTTCAAGAAGACGGTGTCTTCGCACGAAGTCTTTCTCCAGCGGCTCTCTTCCCACCCTGTTCTCAGTAAGGACCGCAACTTCCATGTGTTCCTGGAATATGATCAAGATGTAAGTCATTTGAATTCCATTTCCACAATCTAATCGCAGTGTACAAAAAAACACATAGTTTCTGAAAAATTGACTTTCAAAGTTGGATTTCCCTTTTCCCCTTCAGTGAATTTTGGGGTTATTTGAAAGTTGATCCACATTTGTTTTTTTCATTGAAAGGAGACATATGGTTGCTTTAAAAGGATACATTCTTTTTCTTTATTATATATGAGGCAAGCACTGACTTAAAAATTTCCTCATAGTCTTCTAACCAATGAATAATAGCATAACAATTCTACCCAGAATTTAAGGGCACCAAGACTTGATGCCTAGATAGTTTTCCAAGTATCTCTGGAGTCATAGACTATGCTAGAGACTCTGGTTCAGTCCTGGGGCCAGGAAGATCCCCTGGAGTAGAAGACGGTAGCCCACTTAAGTATCTTGCTTGGGAAATTCCATGGACAGGGGAACCTGGTGGGCTGTAGTCTGTGGGGTTAAAAAGAGTCAGACATGACTGAGCATGCACACATAAGACTTGATGCATAGTTTTTCAGAATACCTCCTGAGTCATAGGATTATCACTTGTCCTTAGGTTTAGTTGTTTTGCTTGGTATTTTAGATGCAGTTACAATGGGGTTAAAGGTGTCTTGGGTATGCTTATACTAGTGAACAGTTAAGGGATGTGTTCAGAACTTGATGGAAAATATATGTACCATTAACTATTTTGATTTTTTTTTCAGCTAAGTGTCAGGCGGAAAAATACTAAAGAGATGTTTGGTGGCTTTTTTAAAAGTGTGGTGAAAAGTGCTGATGAAGTTCTTTTTTCAGGAGTTAAAGTAAGTGGCTTCTAGCTGTTTAAGAAAATTCTCTTCGTGTGAATAGGTGACCTTTTCTTTCTTCAGAATAGGTATTTGTGAAACAAGTGGTATTAGCTTCTCAAAATGGAAATATTTTCAAGTTTTGGTTATTTTTATCAACTTACTGAACTTTGGCTCATTTTCCCGAAATACCTGTTCTTTCCCAGGAGAAGGGATAAGAGCTTCACGCTTCAGTTTTTGTTGTCTCCTTTTCTGTAAGGAAGTGATACTCCGTTATCCTTAAGAACATAAGCTACGTGGCCAGGCTTTGGTGCTGCTCTCCACAAAATATGAGAAGTAATTTTACCTGTTTCTTTTTATACTGTGGCTACTAAGTAGAAAGTTCTAAGTGGCACGTTTGGCTTATGTTATTTCTGTTGGACAGTGCTGTTCTGGAACATAAATAGATGTCCAAGTTTCTCAGTAGCATCCTAGGTGTGGTTTATTTCTCTGCTCCTCAGTTACTGTCTAGTGTCTGACTTTGCCACTTGTGGTCTTGAGTAAGGAGACTAGGATGTGGGTAACGCAGGCCTAGTGAGAAGTTTGGAAGTTCTTGGGCTGTCTCTGGGTGGTGGTGAAGGTGTGTTGATACCTGTCTCTAGTTAGGGGTGTTTGGCATCCCTGATCAGTGCCCCCCAGATGTCATTATTGTATCTCAGGCCATGTTTCGGAAATGCAGGTATCTGAGGCAAGGTAGTAAGCCCCCTAGCCGGACCACCACTTGAGTGGAATTGCTGCTGGAGGTTAGCAAGGTTTACTGGGCTATGCTAAATGGCTCTTCAAAATGGTTCTCTCGATGTTTTTTGCCAGGCTTTCACTTTTGCTAATCCCTGGTGTGAAATGTTAATTTAAAAAATTATTTAAATTTCCGTGGTCCTTAGAGGTTAAACTTCTTATGCCCAAGCTTATTTTTAAAACATAAAATATGTAGAAGTTTTGCTTCTTTGAAACTTTTTTTCCTTCCCTTTTAGGAGGTAGATGATTTTTTTGAGCAAGAGAAGACTTTCCTCATCAACTATTACAACAGGATCAAGGATTCCTGTGCAAAGGCTGACAGGATGACCAGATCTCATAAAAGTGAGTGCACTCACCCACTAGCCCCTGCCTCTGCTCAAGTGCCAGCTCTGTTCACATGAAGGGACTGTCCTTGTTCCCACAGATGTCGCAGATGATTATATCCACACCGCAGCCTGCTTGCATAGCCTGGCTTTAGAGGAGCCTACAGTCATCAAGAAGTAAGTTTTTGTTGGGAGACATTTTCTCTCATCCCCTAATTTAAAACTGTTGTGCAATTAAGAGTTTAATGGGTAAGGGCTGCATAGTTCAGTTCTGTCTTGAGTACAAGCCCATCGAGGGTGGATGGTCTCTAGCATGCATTTTATACACCCTCCAAACAGGAGTACTTCTAAGCTGTCTATAGGGAATTCAGGGCACTTTTGTACCAAGTGTGGTAACTGTTGTCAAGGACTTGATTGCTGTCAGACATATATGTGTCTGTTTCGTGTTTTTTTTTTTTTTTTTTTTTAAGTTAATCTTTGACTGCTCTGGGGCTATTCTCATTATGGTGCATGGACTTCTTGTTGTGGAGCTCAGGGCTTTAGGCATGCAGCCTCAGTAGTTGTGGCACACGGGCTTGGTTTCCCTTTCACAGCATGTGGAATCCTCCCAGACCAGGGATTGTCTCCTGTGTTGACAGGCAGATTTCTATCACCTGAACCACCGGGTGGTTTGATTAATTTGATTTGGAGTTGTCACTGAGTGAGGTTTTTCAATGTCTCTATTCAGGTTATTTCTGGTATGAGATGGTACAGTTGGCCTCCTCCATATCCATGGGTTCTGCATCTGCAAACTAGAAGAAACTGCAGATAGAAAAACATTTTTTTAGAAAGTTCCAAAAAGTGAAACTTGAATTTGTTGCACACCAGCCACTATTTGCATAGCATTTACATTGTACTTAAAACTGTTTGTGTCCATTTTAATTTTATCAGGCACAGGAAGTAATCTAAAGGTGATTGAACATATATAAGAGGGTGTGCATATATTCTCTCTATCAGGGGCTTGAGCATCTGGATTCTTGGGTCCGGGCAGGGTGGGGCTGGGTCCTGGAGCCACTGCCCCACTGTTACCATGGAATGACTGTTCTGCTAGGCTGGATCTAGTGGGTGGTAGTATATTTAAGACCTTAAGTCAGAATCGTGTATATTTGCAGGTACCTGTTGAAGGTGGCTGAGCTGTTTGAAAAACTTAGGGTAAGGATTTTTACGCTGGTCTTCATAGTATACATTTTATAATCTGTAGATTTCTGCTCAGATGACGGTGGCCTTTGTTTTGTTTTTTAACAGAAAGTGGAGAGTCGAGTCTCCTCAGATGAAGACTTGAAGCTGACAGAGCTCCTGCGATACTACATGCTCAACATAGAGGCTGCCAAGGTGAGGGCTTCTCCTAAACAAGGCCTGGTGATGAAAGTGTATTCTCTGGGTTAGAAATGAAGGGAGATGGGAATTTGTTAGGCTCATTCATGTAAGTGATGTTACCCTAAGTAAAGAAGTAAACTGAGGCAAGCGCCAGTTTATTCAGGAAGAGCAGAGGAATTGCATGCCGCATGGGAAGCCACAGGAGATCGCATTGGAGGTCTGGAGTGAGCTGTATTTTGGGGCAAGGAGCGCAAAGACAAAGAGTCTGGGAAGGCATGTCATTGGCATGAGGGCGCTGGTCCTGAGCAGGAGCTCATTGGCTGGGCGCTCACTGCTTGGGAGAGGAGGTCAGGCTGGGTCTTTTGTGCATCAGGTATTTGTGGAAGTTAGTCTCTCAGTTCCTTTGTTCTATTCTGAGGGTGCGTGTGTCTCCCAGGTCCATCTTCTATTGAGATCTTCTCAGTGACGTACCTTCTTGGGTCTGATACCAAGTCCTTAGTGTGTGTTCTCAGGGGCCTGGAGCCAGTAAGTATTTGAGGAGTTAATACAGACAGATAAGAGTTCAGGGAGTGAATATGCTGCTGGATGGGGACGTAAGTGGACATACACCTAAGGGGCTCTTTCTGAGGCAGGATGGGCTTTGGGGTTTGTTATCTCTTATTGAATTGTAGTTGTCACTGCATCCTTTGAGTCATGAAGCATCGCTTGACCAAAAGCAACATGAGTGTAAGCAGAGTGACATTTGGTAGTGGAATATGCATTCTTCACTGTCTACACTGTCCTAACGACATGTTTGTTTAAATTATTTTTATGTCATCATTATCTTTCAGTCACTAAGTCATATCCAACTCTTTGCGACCCCATGAACTGCAGCACACCAGGTTTTCCTGTCCTTCACTATCTCAAATTTGTCTGTTGCTCAAACTCATGTCCATTGAATCGGTGATGCCATCCAACCATCTGTCCCCTGTTGCCCCCTTCTGTCCCCAGTCTTTCCCAGCATCGGGGACTTTTCCATTGAGTTGGCTGTTCTCATCAGGTGGCCAGAGTATTGGAGCTTCAGCATCAGTCCTTCCAGTGAATGTTCAGGGTTGACTTCCTTTAGAATTGACTGGTTTGATCTTCTTGCTGTCCACGGGACTCTCAAGAGTCTTCTCCAGCGCCACAGTTAGTATCCATTGTTTGGCTCTCAGCTTTCTTTATTGGTCCAAATCTCAAATCTGTACATGACTACTGGAAAAACCATGGCAAAGTGGTGTCTCTGTTTTTTAATATGCTAAGTTCATCATAGCTTTTCTTCCACGGAGTAAGTATGTTTTAATTTTGTGGCTGCAGTCATGTCTAGTGATTTTGGAGCCCAAGAAAACAAAATTTGTCGGTGTTTCCACTTTTTCCCCATCTATTTGCCATGACATGCTGGGAACTGGATGCCATGATTTTTTTTTTTTTTTTTTGGAATGAGTTTTAAGCTAACTTTTTCCCTTTCTTTCACCCTTATCAAGAGACTCTTTAGTTACTCTTCACTTTCTGCCTTTAGAGTGATATTATCTGCATATCTGAGATTGTTGATATGATTTTTATATGAAATGTACTAAATTAGGCAGCATAGAATTTTAAGCTAATGGGGAAAGGAAGTAGAAATTCTTTTCCCCATAGTTTAGTTTTATTTTAAGCGATTAGTCTTTTGACATGTTTTCTTTTGGGAAATAACCCTCTGGTCATCACTGTTTGGTTCCTTTTCTTGATGGCATACAGAGAAGTCTGGGAATACTCAACATTGCATTAATTAATTGCCCTTCCCTGCCTCACGTTGAGATCTTAAGGGTTGGAAATACATGAGGTGGCTGCCGTCTGACCTTTCAGGCAGTAAACCAAAGTACTTGTCTGGTTCTTAGAGACTTTAGATGGTCTTCCTATTCTTTCTAGAGATTTTTCAGTATAGGTTTAACTACCATGTATCGAGTCTGTTGATTTGCCTTCTAGGATCTCTTATACCGACGCACCAAAGCCCTCATCGACTATGAGAATTCAAATAAAGCATTGGATAAGGCCCGGTTAAAGAGCAAAGATGTCAAGCTGGCCGAGGCACACCAGCAGGAATGCTGCCAGAAGTTTGAACAACTCTCTGAATCTGCAAAAGAAGGTGAGTGAGGCCACTTCTTTCTTTTTTTAAGAATATTTCTATTTGCTCTGTCAGATCATCACTGCAGAATGTGAGATGATTTCGTTGCTGTGCATGGACTCTAGCTGTGGCACGCTGGCTGGCTTCGTTGCTCCTCGGCACGTGGGATCCTTGTTCCTCTTAACCAGGGATCCAGCTCACAGCCCCACCATTGCAGTGCCGATTCTTAACCCACTGGACCTCCAGGAAAGTCTCTACTTTTGCTTTTTATTGGGAACCAATTTTAAAAGTGTACGGAGAGAAGTTGTCCAAATGGTGCAGAGGATGCGCACATGTCCTGTATCACCTGCACACGTTCTCGAGTTCCTCCTTGTGTGATTTTATAAACGTTTATCTGGGTGGGTTTTTTTTTTTTTTAACTGTTTGAGATTAAGTTATATCCTTAGTCGTTTTATCTGTAAAACCTTGGCTATGTTTCTGCAATACAGTTACCATTGTGTGTTGCATTTAGTTTTCACTCTAAAATCTCCCTTAATCTGGAAGGAACACATCTCAGGTTTAGTTTGGTTTTTCGGTTTGTTTTAAATCACATTTGTCTTTGGAAGACTGATTTCTTTTTACAAATATTAATAGATATCCCTCACTTTTGTTTGGTCTATCTCCTCACGATTGGGTTCTGGATGCTGTGTAATTGTGTCCTTTCGAGGGCATCACATTTGAGGATATGTTGAGTCCATCATCCCCTCATATCTGTGTGTTTTGATGACATGGTCAGGGGTTTGTCCACTGTGCACTTGACTTTTTTTTCCTACGAGCCGCTGATGAACACACTGGGAGACTGAGACCGGGCATCGCCCTTCCTCCCTGGATGTGGCCAGAGGCAGTTGTCTCTCCTGCACTCCAGCCCTCCTTTCCAGGCCAGCCTTCAGTGCTATCTGTCCTTCATTAGCACAGGCTTTCCCTTCTCTCCCTTACTTTTAAAAAAATCATTTTTACTAGAATTCTGGATTCCTATTTTCCAGAAGTTTAAAAATTTTTTCAGTGTATTAAGCTATTTTGGTGTTTATATTGTCCAGAGTGAGCCCATGGGCATGCCTTCAAGCTGTGTGTCCTATGACACCCCTGTATTTTGGAGCGTTTAGATACTCTGTTTTAGTCTTAGACTTTTCCTGCTCCAGCCCTGAAAATCACCATTTATTCCAGGAGCCCATATTGAGTACTCTGTGTGCCCATTGCTTCTGGGGTGCCGCTTCTCCTAGACCCTTCCACTGACAGTGAGGAAGTGTCAGGGTGTGTGCATACACTCCTACTCCTCAGGGATCATGAGTCCATGATAGTGACTCAGTTCTGGTCCATCTCCAGGGTTCTTTCTTGCCCTGTACCATTCCTGGATAATGGGCTGGGACTTCCCTGGTGATCCAGTGGTTAAGACACCACACTTCTAATGCAGGGGGCACGGGTTCAGTCCCTGGTCAGGAAACTTGATTCCACATGTCAAAAATAAGATAAAACATAGTTTTATAACTTCTTTGGGGAGATGGCATACCATTTCCATTAAACATGAGGGTAATAGGTAGTCTTTTCCATACAGGACCTCACTACCGTGAAGCTCTTAGGAACCATGGAACATAGCAGAGCCAAAAGTTGAAGACTGTGAAATGTGAATGTGCGTCATGGTGGATTGTGTACTTGATTCATCCTCAAGATACCCTCCCCCTTCAAAACTCTAGGTTTCTGTGTAAAATCCATATCTCATCATAAGACTTCTCTCAGAACGTTCCCCTCCTCCGTGGTTCTGGAGGGTTCTGCTCCTTTGTTTTGGCTGAGTCTGGCCAGGACCATGGGGCCCTCCCTGGGAGGGACTGGGCTCCTCTGTGCAGAATCTCTGCTCATGGCCTGTGGACACGCCCATGCGGCTGCCCTTGGGATTTCTTTTGGAGAGGCACCTCCTCGCTCCCCTGTACTTAAAGTAAAATTCTAGCTTTAAAAGGAAAAAAAAAAAAAAGCTAGTTTAAATGTATAACGCAAAAGGAGACTTCAAATCTACTGCATTGAAATCTCAGGTAATTATATAGACCAGAGTTAGTGGCTTTGATAATTTTTGTGTTTTTCTTAAAATGGTGCCAGTTTAGGCCAAACTCGGTTGCGGAAGGTTTGTGCTGATGGCATTTGATAAGCCTGGGTGTACTGCCTGTAACAGTGCAGTGTCCTGTAGGATACCAAGATGAGTGGCTCTTAGCCTCGTGGCCCTAGGTTGAGGCTCTAAAGTTGTGGCTGACTAGATGGGAGCTGTTGAACAAGCACAGCACAGTGGGCAGGCGTCCTGGGAGATGGATGGGTGTCTCTTGAGTTCTGTCTGGTTCTGGAGGGAAGGAGGAGAGCTTATTATGACATCCTGCACGACCAGCCTGATAACATCTGAGCTACTGTCATTAACGTCAGTGTGTGTTTCTGAGTTTTTACACGGCTCTTAACATGACATTTCTTTTCTACTTGGTGCTGTGTAGATAAGGTTCGAGAGCGTGAGTTTGCTTCTCAGACCCTCAGCACCCCCTGAGGCTGAGGGGGATTTGATCAAAGGAAGTTTAAAATAACCCATAAAAAGACCCTTGCTGCAAGTCAGTGTGGCCCACCCCTTCCCTACCCACTCCACACACACACTGCATCCTGGAGGGAAAAGGCCAAGCAGCTCAGCTCAGGGAACCACAGGTGTTCAGGGAGAGTTTCCATGTCAGGTGTGTGTTCTGATGGCAGAGAGAAGTGAAAGGTGAGGTGTGGTGGGAACCAGAGCTCTGGAGATCATTTTCTTTGTGAAAATGAGGTGTGGAAGTTAAAGATGGAAATTGCTCAGTTTTTCTTGGTAAACTTTGTTTTGTAGAGCTAATCAATTTCAAACGGAAGAGAGTGGCAGCGTTCAGGAAGAATCTAATTGAAATGTCTGAACTGGAAATAAAGCATGCCAGGGTAAGTCTTATCTTCACATGAGTCAGCTTTGGAGGGTGTTTTTCAAATTAACTTCTAATTCACTATTCCAGTATCATCTCGCAGTTGGGGCTGGCTTTGTTGTTTGTGGGTGGATGGGAGCCACTTGATGGAGTATTTTTTTCCACTGCAAACCAGAAATCTGAAATGTAGTCTTGATGAAAAGCTGCTTTGTGAAAAGAACATTCTTGGTGGCAGTTACCCTGCTTCCCTCCTGACGCCCTGTGGGCCATGCTGTGGAGGGCTTGTCCTAGTAATTTGTAAGCAGCCATCATAGCAATTGCAAGCTTAAATTTGCCAATTTGCTAACTTTAGACTTCTGTTACTAATTCCTTTTTGGTTTAAAAAAGAAGAAAAACGTCCTTATATATGTAATGTGTGAAGGGTAATTTAGCCCAGAAGAGATGGAGAGCAGTGGTTCTTAGTGCTGGAGCACGTTAGAGTCCTACTCGAGCTCTTCAGGGTTTTTGTGCCCACGCCCAAAGCTCTTTGGGTGGTTCCTGGGTGCAGCTGATCCTGACCCCCTAGGGTGCTGTCTGGTCCAGGGTGGTTGGGTCAGTGTCCACTGCTCATCTGCACTGGTTAAAGCGGGGAGACTGGACATTTGTGTGTGTTGAATTCCTTTATTTTGACCACAAGAGAGATGTTTCCTCACTTGATTCTTTAAGTCCTACTTTATCTCACCTTCTAAATTGGAGTTTTAAAGTATCGTCTGTGTGTCATTTATACATAATGTTCTGAGTATTCTAAGTTATTTGAATTCCTTTAAAGTGAGAACTTTGTAAAACATATCCCGCCAAGTCCTATGTGAATATTTATCATTTGTAATCTCACCCACAACTGATTTTTAGCAACTTTTTATCCAGTCTTTCCAAGGCCTTTGACCTCTCATTTATGTCACGTGTAGTTCAGCCACATCAGTGGGATTGGCGTGGCTACAGTGGGAGCAGACCTGGGGTGAGGGTGCTGAGGGCAGTGACCAGTGCAAGGGGACTTGTGGTTCAGGTGTCAACTGCATGAAAAATGAGCACCAGCCCAGACGTCCGTGGGGCTGAGGCCTAAGCTAGAGGTGGGAGGTCTAGAGCATTCACTGGATTCCTTTCTTCCAGAACAACGTGTCCCTCCTGCAAAGCTGCATCGACCTGTTTAAGAACAACTGAGTAAAGGACTGAATGTGAAGAAAGCCAGCATCACTTGCACACAAATCATTACCACAGAAGATTGATTTGATTTATCTTGACTTCAGTTTAAAATTATGTGAATACATATTTTGATTTCTAAAGATCTTAACACTTAACCATGTTGGTTTAAAAATATTTCTATTGCATGCTCCTTGGACATAACTAATCTTGATGCAGTTAATACCTCAGTGGGTAGAATCCTAAGTACTGGTTCTCCTCTAATTTGTAGTAATGAAGAAGGGGTGTGGAGTCACGTGCCTTCTGGAGCGAGCGTAATCAGCAGGGGCCCCGCACATGTCATCTCGTTTCATGTGCCCGGGTCCCTGTAATTTAGGGTAGGTACCTGGTAATAGCAGATGAGTCAGCTACTTGTTGCAGGTAACAGACATTCCATCCCTTTGTCAAGTGATTTTTCCCCTTTCTTACTCTCACAGATCGGTAGTCACCTTCAGTTGTTTGTACTATAACAAGAGCAAGAAAAATATCATATCTTTATATATACCCTTTGCAACTCCATTTTTGTAGCTGGGATACAAATATTTGTGGGGAGAGGCTTA
>SJYA01002264.1:2349502-2397731 GCA_006410615.1 Neotragus moschatus | reverse complement strand
GGGGGGGGGGGGTGGTTTGAACCTGGGTCTCCTGCATTACAGGCAGATGCTTTACCACTGAGCCACCCAGAAAGCCTAATAAATACAAGTTATTTATTTATCATGTATCTGAAACTTGAGGAATCCTGTTTCTAGTTTATTTTTTGCCACTTCCAGCAACCTTAGATGGGAGGAACAACCTGAGAGGAGGTATGGAGAAGCCCATTCATGGAGCCAGCCTGACTGAAGTCAAGTGTGTGGGGTGGATGTGGGGCTCATAGGAGGGAAGCTTGGTGGGGTCCACATACAGTTTTTGACCTGTTACAGTAGCACCAGCACATGGTGGGGAATTCCTGTCTGTTGGACTCCTCCTCTGGGACAATACCCCTACTCGGCTCAGGAAATCACCTTAGTTTCAGTGCTGAGATTCAGATCCATGTCTGCCTCAAGTACCTTATCAGTCAATAATGCAGCAGACAGTGTTTTCCCAAATCAAGTTAAGTGCCCAAATCTTTCCAGACCAGTGGGTAACATGGCAACAATGACACGTTTAAAAGTGTTAGGGAAATTTTCAAACAGTGATAAAAGTATAATGGGGGCTTCCCTGGTGACTCAGTGATGAAAGTGAAAGTGAAGTAGCTGAGTTCCAGGCCTCCCTGTTTAGTGTGAAAAAGGGAGGGTAAAATCCTACCATAGGTTGGGAGATCTTACAGACACACTGGAACCTTAGAATTGCTGTTAAGTCACTCAGTCATGTCTGATTCTTTGCAACCCCAGGGACTATAGCCTACAAGGCTCCTCCCTCCATGGGATTCTCCAGACAAGAATACTGGAGTGGGTTGCTATTTCCTTCTCTAGGGGATCTTCCTGACCCAGGGATTGAACCCAGGTCTCCTGCATTGCAGGCAGACACTTTAACCTCTGGCCACCAGGGAAGCCCTGGTGATAAAGAACCCTCCTGCTAATGCAGGAAACATGGGTATGATCCCCAGTCTGGGAAGATCGCACATGCCTTGGAGCAACTAAGCCCATGCACCACAACTACTGAGCCCATGTGCACCAACTACTGAAGCCCATGTACCTGGAGCCCATGCTGTGCAACTAGAGAAGCCACCGCAGTGAGAAGCCCGTGCTCCACAACTAGAGAATGGGCCCCACTCATTGCAACTGAGCAAAGCCCGTGCAGCAACGAAGACGTAGCACAGCCAAAAAGAAGTATAATAAATCCCCTGTGTATCTAGGTCTTATCCCCCAAATGGGACCAAGCTCCCTGATGGCGCTGCCTCCTTGTGTTAGGAGGGGAGGTATAGATGAGGTGAAGTTTATTTTATGTCTTTACTGTATGCACCATTCTTTCCTGGACCAGTATCCGATTCCATCAAATGCCAGAAAAATGCCTCCACTACAAATGCCCCTCATCATTCCCGCTCATCACTGTCTAGGGGAAAGCACTGCTCGTCCACAAACATCTTGTGGACTGCATCTTGGCTCTTAATTTTTTGCTTCACTTTGCCAGTATCAAATGGAAGGAAAGAAAGCACAAATTTGGCCAAGTAACATTTGTCTTTCCTTTCCAGATATAGCTTTGGTCCTAGTTAAGAAGAAAGATCTTGGAACTGTAGAGGAGAAGATTTCTCCTTCTCCCGTGGGCAAGTCCAATCTATGTCCAATCTACTTCAACATCCATTCAACCCTATCCATAATAGATGGTCCTTGCCCAAACTGGCCAAGAGCCATACCAACTAGCACAACTGCTGACACTATTATTAGTTATTCCTGTGAATTTCATTTTCAGGCCAACATTTAGAACAATAAGATTTTAAGAGTAGGAAGGAAATATGATTTCTTCATGTCCTGTTCCCTTAGTTATCTGGAATTTAGATTTCATGCTCCAGAAATCTGGTCAGAGTTCATAGTTTTGTGCCCTTAAAGTGGTAAAGTTTATCTAATCCCAGGACTTGATATCATCCCATCATATTCCACAAAAGGAATCAATGTTTTGTATTTATGAGAATCAATAGCCTCATTTTGAGTAAGGCAATGTCACTATGGGCCTTAGGAAGCATCACTACAAACAAAGCTAGTGGAGGTGATAGAATTTAAGTTGCAAATCCTAAAAGATGATGCTGTGAAAGTGATGCACTCAATGTGCCAGCAAATTTGGAAAATTCAGCAGTGGTCACAGGACTGGAAAAGGTCAGTTTTTATTCCAATCCAAAAGAAAGGCAATGCCAAACAATTTTCATACTATTTCACAATTGCACTCATCTCACATGCTAGCAAAGTAATGCTCAAAACCCTGCAAGCCAGGCTTCAACAGTACATGAACCAAGAACTTCCAGGTGTTCAAGCTGGATTTAGAGAAGGCAGAGGAACCAGAGATCAAATTGCCAAGATCCGCTGGATCATAGAAAAAGGAAAAGAATTCCAGAAAAACATCTACTTCTGCTTAATTGACTACACCAAAGCCTTGACTGTGTGAATCACAACAGACTAGAAAATTCTGAAAGAGCCAGGAATACCAAACCACCTCACCTGCCTCCTGAGAAATCTGTATGCAGGTCAAGAAGCAACAGTAAGAACTAGACATGGAACAACAGACTGGTTCCAAATTGGGAAAGGAGTACGTCAAGGCTGTATATTGTCACCCTGCTTATTTAACTCATATGCAGAATACATCATGCGAAATGCTGGGCTGGAGGAAGCACAAGCTGGAATCAAGATTGCTTCGAGAAATATCAATAACCTCAGATATACAGACAACACCACCCTTATGGCAGAAAGCAAGGAGGAACTAAAGAGCCTCTTGAAAGAGGAGAGTGAAAACGTTGGCTTAAAACAATATTCAGAAAACTAAGACCATGGCATCTGGTCCCATCACTTCATGGCATATAGATGGGGAAACAATGGAAACAGTGACAGACTTTATGTTTATTTTCTTGGACTCCAAAATCACTGCAGATAGTGACTGCAGCCATGAAATTAAAAGACACTTGCTCCTTGGAAGAAAAGCTATGACCAACCTAGACAGCATATTAAAAAGCAGAGACATTACTTTGCCAACAAAATTCTATCTAGTCAAAGCTATGGTTTTTCCAGTAGTCATGTATGAATGTGAGAGTTGGACTATAAAGAAAGCTGAATGCCAAAGAACTGATGCTTTTGAGCAGCATGTTTTCTAAATAAAACAAAGGCCATGAGTTTTGACACTCTTTCGGCTACTGCTGCTGCTGCTAAGTCACTTCGGTCGTGTCCGGCTCTGTGTGACCCCATGGACGGCAGCCCGCCAGGCTCCACTGTCCCTGGGATTCTCCATGCAGGAACGCTGGAGTGGGTTGCCATTTCCTTCTCCAATGCATGAGAGTGAGGGGTGGGGGTGAAGTCATTCGGTCGTGTCCGACTCTTGGCAACCCCATGGACTGCGGCCTACTGGGCTCCTCCGTCCATGGGATTTTCCAGGCAGGAGTGCTGGAGTAGGTTGCCATTGCCTTCTCCACTCTTTCTGCTAGAGCACTAATTAATATAGCATTTGCCTAACAGTGAAGAAACACTTCACTTAAAAAAACAAACTGTATATATATATATATATATATACACACATATATATATACACACACATATATATATATATACACACACATATATATATATACTTAGATGCTCAGTTGTGTCTGACTCTTTGCAACATGAATTGTAGCCCTCCAGGCTCCTCCATCCATGGGATTTTTCAGGTAAGAATACTGGAGGGGTAGCCATTTCTTCCTCCAGGGGATCTTCCCCACTCAAATATTGAACCTGCGTCTCTTACATCTCTTGTATTGGCAGGTGGATTCTTTACCACGAGCGCTACCTGGAAAGCCCAGTGTGTGTGTGTGTGTGTGTGTGTGTGTGTGTGTGTGTATCATAAAATTATAAGTGTTTACTATTTGAATTTTATTAGCAAAACTAGTACTGTAAATAGCCTCTTTTTGGTTTGACAAGCAGTAGAGAAGAATCCCCTGACATTCCTTCCACACAAATGTAAAAATGTACAAATAAACATTTATTTGTGCTTTTTATTTTAAATTAAAAAAAAAAAAAAGAACTTTTGAACTGTGGTGTTGGAGAACACTCTTAAGAGTCTCTTGGACAGCAAGGAAATCAAACCAGTCAATCCTAAAGGAAATCAGTCCTGAATATTCATTGGAAGGACTGATGCAGAAGCTGAGGCTCCAGTATTTTGGCCACCTGATGCAAAGAACTGACTTATTGGAAAAGACCCTGATGCTGGGAAAGATTGAAGGCAGGAGGAGAAGGGGACGACAGAGGATGAGATGGTTGGATGGCATCACTGACTCAGTCGACATAAGTATGAGTAAGCTCCAGGAGTTGGTGATGGACAGAGAAGCCTGGTGTGCTGCAGTCCATGGGGTCACAAAGAGTCGGACATGACTAAGTGACTGAACTGAATGTCACTATGTAAAAGTGTTAGTCGCTCAGTCATATCTGACTCTTTGCAACCCCATGGACTGTAGCACGCCAGGCTCCTCTGTCCATGGAGTTCTCCAGGCAAGAATACTGGAGTGAGTAGTCATTCCCTTCTCCAGGGGATCTTCCTGACCCAAGGATCGAACCTGGGTCTCCTGCACTGCAGGCAGATTCTTTACCGTCTGAGCCACCAGGGAAGCACAATGCCGCTATGGTTTCCTCAATAAAAATAGCATCTTTCCTCTGGAAAGTTCATAGCCATTCATTCAACAAATATTCAATAATCACTTGCCAGGCATGCTTGGCACTGGGGATACTGTAGAGGTGAATAAGATGAACACAGTCTCTACTCTTGACATTTTAATGAAAAAGATAGAAAAAAAGCAAAAAAAAAAAAAAAGATAATTATGGATTACGGTAATTACAAAGGATATAAGCAGAGTTGTAATGTAGAGTAATTGTACACCAGGAGGTTGCTCTGAAAAGGTGACTCAGATTTTTTAAGAGATTCAAATATTTACACACTGAAGCATTTGAATCTTGGGAGTAATGAAATCTGAATTATATTTCTCAAAAGCTTTCTTGGCTGCAGAATGGAAAATAGTTTGGTTGGACAAGAGTAGAAGCAACAAGCCCAGGGAGGAGGCAAGACATGACGGTGGCTTGGAAGAACCAACAGGATTTGCTGGTGGATTGGATATGGGTGAGTAGAAAAGGGGAAAATCCAGCATTTACTGGGCTTTGGGTTTAACAGGTGACTAGTGGTACAATTTATAGAGATGAGGAAAGCCAAGGAATAATTTTATTTTATGCTTTCTGCTTTGGATATATTACATTTGAGTGCCTTTAGGACATCCAAGAGGCAGCTTAAGTGGTAAGAGGTGACACATGACCTTGGTAGTCGAGCTATCTGAGATTGAAACCAGACTTTTCCACCAACTGTATGACCTTGGGTAAGTCACTTAACCTCTCTTTGTCTCAGGTTTTGTCTTTTTCAAATGGAGATAAATAAAGTAACTATTGGAGAGGTAGGATCTTGTTATAAATGATAATAAACATAGTAATCACTCAATAGATATTGGCTATTAATGTACTTGAGTCTGGTGCTTATGGAGAAATCAGAAATAGACAGATAAGCTATTCACCTAAAACTAACACAACATTGTAAATCAACTCTACAGCAACAAAAATTAAAAAAAAAAAAAAGAAAGAAAGAAATTTCCCAGGTCCACAGAACAAAGCCACAGATTCCATTATCTTCCTCCAGTTTTGTTCCTTCTCCAAACTCCGTTTTCCCAGGTGGTGGGACTACATGAGGGCCGGGGAAGGGTCCCTGAGCAAGCCAGCACTCAGCATGTGAGAGAGGCCCTGGAAACTCTGCCCAACTGCATCTTACCTCACAGGGCTGGTGTTCAGAGCTTCTTCAAGGCAGCAGATGAAAGTCTTGCCACAGTTGAGAAATTGACAAAAAGCTTCCATACTGTGTACGTGGTTCTCTTTCTCTCTCTCTTTTTTACCTTTAAAAAGAAAAACCCAGAAAAACGTATCAGATTTGTGTAAATGAGAGTATGCAAACAGGGTGGCCAGTTTTGCTTCAGGTTTTATGAAGGATAATTTGTGACACTATACACACACACACATCTCCCAAACCAGCAACAGGACTTTGTTTTTACTGCAAATAAATATTAATTTTTCTTTAAAGAAGAAAAAAAGAAATGAACAGGTAAGTCTTGGAGCCAGCCTATAGAGACGGTATTTGGGGCTAACGTTATAGGTTAGTACATATCCCCAACACCCTCCTCTTTTGCCTTTCTCTACTGTCAAGACTGAAGACTAGATACTAGATTTCCCAGGTTCCCTTGCAATTAGAAGTAGCCTATGACATGGTTTCGGCCAATGAGTGTAAACAGGAATCTGGCAAAGGGACAATGGCAGGTGGTTCTCTGCCTCTTCTTTCCCACCTCGAATATGGATGTTCCAGCAGCCAACTCACGACAGTGAGGTAACCAACAGGGATGAAAGGCCAGGAGAATACAGATATGCCACTTTTTAAATATGTAATATTTTAAATTAATAAGTTTTTTTGGCTGTCCTGGGTCTTCATTGCTGTGCTCAGGCTTTTCTCTAGTTGCGGAACGGGGGACTACTTTCTAGTTGCGGGGTGTGGGCTTCTCCTTGCGGTGGCTTCTCTTGTTGCAGAGCATAGTCTTTAGGGTTAGGACCCAGTAATTGTGGCGCACCTGCTTAATGACTCATGGCATATGGAACCTTCCCGGACCAGGGAGGGAACCATGTCCCCTTTTATGGCAAGTGGATTTTTAACCACTGGACCACTAAGGAAGTCCAGAGATGCCACTTCTATGTCATGGAGTTGCCACTTATCCCAGGACAGCTTGATAGGTAAGGAAGATAACTGTCTATTTATTGAGGCCACTAGCATTGGATTTATTGGTATATTATTTGCAGTTGACCCAGCAATCCATGCCATGAAGGAGATCTCTTGGTTATTAATGTGTGTGCGTGGGCTCAGTTGTGTCCAACTTCGCAACCCCACGGACTGAAGCCTGCCAAGCTCCTCTGTGCATGGCTTTCCCAGGTGAGAATATTGGAGTGGGTTGCCATTTCTTTCTCCAGGGGATCTTCCCAACCCAGGGATCTAACCTGGTGTCTCCTGTGTCTCCTGCATTGCTGGCGGAGTCTTTACCACTGAACCACCTGGGAAAGGCCTATTAACCTGTAGGCAGAGAAAAAAGTGTAGCTCTGATCTCGGTGTGGGGTACAACCACTTTGGAGTTAAAGCAGAAGAGGACAGAGGCCCAGGAGCTCCTGGACAAGGAGGCTGGAAGTGGACCGGATTTCCAGGAGGCCTGTGCCCACCGCTCCCCACAAGGCTCCTTCCTCCCCGCTCTGTCCCCTAGCGGTCCCTCCTCTCCCTCCAGACATTGGCCTCCCAGTTCCCCCTGCCCCCGGTCAATGCCGTCCCCAGCCCCGCCATGCCTTCTGATCTCAGTGGCTCCTGGAACCTGCTCAGCAGCGACAACGTCGAGGGCTACATGCGGGCCCTAGGTAGGCAGGAGGGGCCGTGCGGGGGCCTCCGGCTTGGCCACACGTCCAGTTCGGGGCGGAGGCGGCCGGGCTGGCCTGCTGGTCCGTCTCCCTGCGTCCCCTCACCTGCACCCGTGTGTCCCCCAAGTCTTACTACGGGCTCACTGGGTCCCCCACTTCCCCACCCTCGTCTATCCTCCGTCCCCCTGAACGTCCGTCTGACTGTCGTCGGTCTCCCACCTCCGTCCGTCTGCCAGTCCTTCAGTCCAGCCGCCTGTCCCCTCATGCTTCGGTCCCCCGCATCCCCCTGTTCTCTACGCGTCTGGCCATCTCCTGGTCCCTCCCTTCCTTCCTCCCCTACTCCGCCAGTCTGTCTGTCCTCCCCTCTGGCCGCCGGTGCCCGGTCCACGCGGCCAAGGCTCCTGTCTCATCGCGGACTCCCAAGCAGGTGGAGGCGACCGTGGCGTAGGCCACCCCGCAGGGAGAGTTGGGGACACGATGGGGTTCCCCATGGGTGTCGGGGGAGATCCCTCCCCGGAGATCCTCGCCCCGCGGCAGCTTTAACCCCGGTCCCTGGGCAACCGGCTGAGGGAATCCCCGAGTCCAGGGGAGGTCCCGGCCCGCAGCCTCAGTGCCTCCTGGAGATACTCTGGGACGCAGATTCCGGGGCCCCAGAGTAGCTTCCCGAGCCTGGCCTCCGGCCCCGCCCTCGCCCCGCCCCCCGCCCCGAGACCCCCGGCGGCTCTAGTACGGGTTAGAGTCCTGGAGACACGTTTGAAATCTTTAGTTTTCTGGTTTCCTCGTCTCATCGAGGGGCGGGGGTTAATAAACCCAGACCCTTTAGAGGCCGCTACCCCCTCACCCCGACCCCAGGGCCCAATTCCAGCCAGGAGGACTGCGGGTCGGTGCTTGGAGGGTTTGCTTCCCCTGCGGGGCAGGGAGAAAGAAGACGGGAGGGGCCTCAGGGAGTGTAGGGGGTTGACGCGGTCCGTTTCTTTCCTGCCCTGACGCTAGAATGCTTCCCTTTGGTACTGATGCTCAGTTCCTCCTGCCGGTGATTTAATTCGTTAGCGTTGGTGGTTTTGAGCACCTACCTGCTCATGCCTAGGGCTTCTGACTAAATAACAGCAGAGGCACCTTTTTGTGTTGCTGTTGTTAAATAGGAGTTCATTTTAAGCTGGCAGCATACCTCAAGCCAGGACTAGCGATGTTTCTGATGTTCAACGGACACAGGTGGAAGTTGGCTACCCTACGAGCCAGCAGAACTTGCGAAGGCTATTGGAATGGTGAAAGGAGATAGGGCATCTTCTTTGAACTTTATTTTTTTTATTTTGCTGCTTTGGGTCTTAGTTGCAAGATGTGAGATCTTTAGTTGCAGCATTCAAACTCTTAGTTGGGGCAGGTGGGATGTATTCCCTGACCAGGGATGGATCCCAGACCCCCTGCATTGGGAGCATGGAGTCTTAGACACTGGCGCACCAGGGAAGTCCCTGATCAGGGGCACTTTTGATAGAGCCGGAGCTTCCAGAAGTCTAGGAGACTGGGGGCTGCTCTGGCTCCTCTTCCGCATTATCTGACCTAGGCTTGGGTTTCTCCATCTGCAAATTGAGAGCAGGGGGTCCATTTTTTTTTTCTTTTAACCACGCCTAAAAAAATAATAATAACATAAAATCAGGTATTTTAGCCATTTTGGAATATACCATTGTGGGCTTCCCAGGTGGCTCAGTGGTAAAGAATCAGCCTGCCAACACAGGAGATCCAGGTTTGATCCCTGGGTTGGGAACATCACCTGGAGAAGGAAATGGCAACCCACTCCAGTGTTATTGCCAGGAGAACCCCATGGACAGAGGAGCCTGGCAGGCTACAGTCCATGAGGCTGCAAAGAGTCAGACATGACTGAGTGACTTAATAGCAATTCTAAGGTTCCAGTCTGTAAGATCTCCCAACCTATGGTAGGATTTTACCCTCCCTTTCTCACACTAAACAGGGAGGCCTGGAACTTCTCAAACTAAATTAAATTCATACTGACAGAAACCTTATAGGCAAAGAAAAAAATGTTAGTTCTCTACCTTTCTTAGTTTCATTGGTTGGGACCCTGTACATTGTACTAAGAGACAGAGTAACAAGACAACAAACAGAAGCTTGTTAACACATCCTTGGTGAATACACTCAAGAACATTCTGTGATGAGTATCTCGGAGAGGTTAGAAGCTGAGCTTAGGGAACTTCCCTTGTGGGCCAGTGGTTGAGATTCGACTTCCAGTGCAGGGGGCATGGGTTTGAACCCTGGTTGGGGAACTAAGATCCCACATGCCACCAGGTATGGCCAAAATTTTTTTAAAAACTAGAAGAAAGGAAAAAAAAAAATAAGTTATATGGCACCTGAGCAAAGAGTGATAATTCTGTAGAGAAGTGACAAGACAAAGAAAAGGGCTTTGAGATTCCAGGGGTGACAGATTGTAAGAAGATAAATACCTGCAGGAACTAATGGTAAATAAGAACGAGTCAGTGAAGTTTGTTATGTAAATTCTCCTGGTGCCATCTCTAGACTGATAGGAGTTCAGAGTTGTGTCCCTAATTTCTGTCCAACCTGGTACAGGGAGAGCAGGGGACACATTTACAAAATTATGTCCTGCTCTGGGGGAGGGCAGGGCTTTTCTGCTTTCCCATGGCCTTCATTTCAAAATAGTCAGTATGAAAAAGTGGCCTATCTTGGAGTGGTGTATTCTGCTACCCTTAATCTGAATCTCATTTCCTCTCTGTTTCTAATTCATAAGGAGGAATTAATGATTATTTTTCCTAAAGGTAGTAAGCCCTGACAATTTACTTATCACCTCACCCTCAAATTAGTGGGGACATATGATCATAAGCGCTTTATTTTTCTGCTTGTTTGTGGTTTTTTGGTGGGGAGGTTGTTTTTGGTCACAACCCATGGCATGTGGGATCTTAGTTCCCCATGCAAGGATCAAACCTGTGGCCCTACATTGAGAGTTTATGGGTTGTTAGTCACTGGACTGCCAGGGAAGTCCTCATAAGTGCTTTCTTCCCTGGTTTCTCTGGTTAGCATCTGACGTCTTTGTGGAGGATAAAGTGTTAGAAATCAGGGCATGGCTTTGAATCTTGCCTTGCAGTGCTTTCTTTTCAGTCATTCCCATGGCTTTTAGAGCAAATTTCTTAAAGACGAAAACAGGGAATGGAGTCAGAGTGACTGTTTCAAGTGTGTGGAAACATCTTTTGTTAAGCCTGTTGAGTATCGCAAAGCAGCCTTCTGACTGTTGTAATCAGTGTTTTTCAAATGTGTATTCGTGAAATCCTTCACCTGTCCCCAATACTGTCTTACTTTTCTGTATGGTATGCTGTAACTCCTTGTTTGAGACTTCTTTTTTCATGATTTCTGTAGAAGTTTATCCATTATCTACCATTGTATGAGATCCTAGAGGGTAACAGAGGCTCTGTTTATTTATATTGTATGCATTCATGCTAAGTCACTTCAGTTGTGTCCAACTTTTTGTAACCCCATGGACTGTAGCCTGCCAGGCTCCTCTACCCATGGAATTCTCCAGGCAAGAATATTGGAGAGTTGTCATTTCCTATTCCAGGGGATCTTCCCGATCAGGGATTGAACCATCAAACCTGTGTCTCCTGCACTGGAAAGCAGATTATTTAGTCCAAGGGACTCTCAAGAGTCTTCTCCAACACCACGGTTCAAACCCATAAATTCTTTGGCACTCAGATTTCTTCATAGTCCAACTCTCACATCTATATATGACTACTGGAAAACCATAGCTTTGACTAGATAGACCTTGGCTGGCAAAGTAACATCTCTGCTTTTTAGTATGCTGTCTAGGTTGGTCATAGATTTTCTTCCAAGGAACAAGCGTCTTTTAATTTCATGGCTGCAGTCACCATCTGCAGTGATTTTGGAGCCCAAGAAGATAAAGTCTGTCACTGTGTTCATTGTTTCCCCATCTATTTGCCATGAATTGATGGGACTGGATGCCATGATCTTAGTTTTTTGATGGTTGAATTTTAACCCAGCTTTTCCATTCTTCTCTTTCACTTTCATCAAGAGGCTCTTTAGTTCCTCTTTGCTTTCTGCCATAAGGGTGGTATCATGTGCATATCTGAAGTTATTGATATTTCTCCTGGCAGTCTTGATTCCAGTTCATCCAGCCTGACATTTTGAATGATGTACTCTGTATATACGGAGAAGGCACCCAACTCCAGTACTCTTGCCTGGAAAATCCCATGGACAGAGGAGCCTGGTGGGCTGCAGTCCTTGGGGTTGCGAAGAGTCGGATACGACTGAGCGTCTTCACTTTCCCTCTTCCCTTTCATGCATTGGAGAAGGAAATGGCAACCCACTCCAGTGTTCTTGCCTGGAGAATCCCAGGGACAGGGGAGGGTGGGCTGCTGTCATGGGGTCGCACAGAGTCGGTCACGACTGAAGCGACTTAGCAGCAGCAGCAGCACTCTGTATATAAGTTAAATAAGCAAGATGACAATATACAGCCTTTACAAATTCCTTTCCCAATTTGGAACTAGTTTGTCGTTCCATGTTTGATGCTTGATGAAGAATCCATGTTGCTTCTTGACCTGCATACAGATTTCTCAGGAGGCAGGTAAGGTGGTCTGGTATTCCTATCTCTTTAAGAATTTTCCACTTTTTTTTGTGATCCACACAGTCAAAGGCTTTGGTGTAGTCAATGAAGCAGAAGTAGATGTTTTTCTGGAACCCTCTTGCATTATTGATGATCCAATAGATGTTGGCAATTTGATCTCTTGTTCCTCTGCCTTTTCTAAATCTACCTTGAACATCTGGAAGTTCTCAGTTCACTTACTATTGAAGCCTGGCTTGGAGAAATTTGAGCATTACTTTGCTAGCATGTGAGATGAGTGCAATTGTGCGGTAGTTTGAACATTCCTTGGCATTGCCTTTCTTTGGGATTGGAATGAAAACTGACCTTTTTCAGTCCTGTGGCCACTGCTGAATTTTCCAAATTTGCTGGCATATTGAGTGCATCACTTTCACAGCATCATCTTTTAGGATTTGAAATAACTCTGGTGGAACTCCACTAGCTTTGTTTGTAGTGATGCTTCCTAAGGCCCACTTGACTTTGCACTACAGGATATCCGGCTCAAGGTGAGGGATCACACCATCGTGGTTATCTGGGTTGCTAAGATCTTTTTTGTATAGTTCTGTGTATTCTTGCCACCTCTTCTTAATATCTTCTGCTTCTGTTAGGTCCATAACATTTCTGTCCTTTAATGTGCCCATCTTTGCATAAAATGTTCCCTTGATATCTCTAATTTTCTTGAAAAGATCTCTATTCTTTCTCATTCTATTTCTTCCTCTATTTCTTTTCATTGTTCACTTAGGAAGGCTTTCCTATCTCTCCTTGCTATTATTTGAAACTCTGCATTCAGATGGATATATCTTTCCTTTTTTCCTTTGCCTTTCGCTTCTCTTCTCTTCTCAGCTATTTGTAAGGCCTCCTCAGACAACCACTTTGCCTTTTTGCATTTCTTTTTCTTGGTGATGGTCTTGATCACTGCCTCCTGTACAATGTCACAAACCTCTGTCCATAGTTCNGGCAACCCACTCCAGTGTTATTGCCAGGAGAACCCCATGGACAGAGGAGCCTGGCAGGCTACAGTCCATGAGGCTGCAAAGAGTCAGACATGACTGAGTGACTTAATAGCAATTCTAAGGTTCCAGTCTGTAAGATCTCCCAACCTATGGTAGGATTTTACCCTCCCTTTCTCACACTAAACAGGGAGGCCTGGAACTTCTCAAACTAAATTAAATTCATACTGACAGAAACCTTATAGGCAAAGAAAAAAATGTTAGTTCTCTACCTTTCTTAGTTTCATTGGTTGGGACCCTGTACATTGTACTAAGAGACAGAGTAACAAGACAACAAACAGAAGCTTGTTAACACATCCTTGGTGAATACACTCAAGAACATTCTGTGATGAGTATCTCGGAGAGGTTAGAAGCTGAGCTTAGGGAACTTCCCTTGTGGGCCAGTGGTTGAGATTCGACTTCCAGTGCAGGGGGCATGGGTTTGAACCCTGGTTGGGGAACTAAGATCCCACATGCCACCAGGTATGGCCAAAATTTTTTTAAAAACTAGAAGAAAGGAAAAAAAAAAATAAGTTATATGGCACCTGAGCAAAGAGTGATAATTCTGTAGAGAAGTGACAAGACAAAGAAAAGGGCTTTGAGATTCCAGGGGTGACAGATTGTAAGAAGATAAATACCTGCAGGAACTAATGGTAAATAAGAACGAGTCAGTGAAGTTTGTTATGTAAATTCTCCTGGTGCCATCTCTAGACTGATAGGAGTTCAGAGTTGTGTCCCTAATTTCTGTCCAACCTGGTACAGGGAGAGCAGGGGACACATTTACAAAATTATGTCCTGCTCTGGGGGAGGGCAGGGCTTTTCTGCTTTCCCATGGCCTTCATTTCAAAATAGTCAGTATGAAAAAGTGGCCTATCTTGGAGTGGTGTATTCTGCTACCCTTAATCTGAATCTCATTTCCTCTCTGTTTCTAATTCATAAGGAGGAATTAATGATTATTTTTCCTAAAGGTAGTAAGCCCTGACAATTTACTTATCACCTCACCCTCAAATTAGTGGGGACATATGATCATAAGCGCTTTATTTTTCTGCTTGTTTGTGGTTTTTTGGTGGGGAGGTTGTTTTTGGTCACAACCCATGGCATGTGGGATCTTAGTTCCCCATGCAAGGATCAAACCTGTGGCCCTACATTGAGAGTTTATGGGTTGTTAGTCACTGGACTGCCAGGGAAGTCCTCATAAGTGCTTTCTTCCCTGGTTTCTCTGGTTAGCATCTGACGTCTTTGTGGAGGATAAAGTGTTAGAAATCAGGGCATGGCTTTGAATCTTGCCTTGCAGTGCTTTCTTTTCAGTCATTCCCATGGCTTTTAGAGCAAATTTCTTAAAGACGAAAACAGGGAATGGAGTCAGAGTGACTGTTTCAAGTGTGTGGAAACATCTTTTGTTAAGCCTGTTGAGTATCGCAAAGCAGCCTTCTGACTGTTGTAATCAGTGTTTTTCAAATGTGTATTCGTGAAATCCTTCACCTGTCCCCAATACTGTCTTACTTTTCTGTATGGTATGCTGTAACTCCTTGTTTGAGACTTCTTTTTTCATGATTTCTGTAGAAGTTTATCCATTATCTACCATTGTATGAGATCCTAGAGGGTAACAGAGGCTCTGTTTATTTATATTGTATGCATTCATGCTAAGTCACTTCAGTTGTGTCCAACTTTTTGTAACCCCATGGACTGTAGCCTGCCAGGCTCCTCTACCCATGGAATTCTCCAGGCAAGAATATTGGAGAGTTGTCATTTCCTATTCCAGGGGATCTTCCCGATCAGGGATTGAACCATCAAACCTGTGTCTCCTGCACTGGAAAGCAGATTATTTAGTCCAAGGGACTCTCAAGAGTCTTCTCCAACACCACGGTTCAAACCCATAAATTCTTTGGCACTCAGATTTCTTCATAGTCCAACTCTCACATCTATATATGACTACTGGAAAACCATAGCTTTGACTAGATAGACCTTGGCTGGCAAAGTAACATCTCTGCTTTTTAGTATGCTGTCTAGGTTGGTCATAGATTTTCTTCCAAGGAACAAGCGTCTTTTAATTTCATGGCTGCAGTCACCATCTGCAGTGATTTTGGAGCCCAAGAAGATAAAGTCTGTCACTGTGTTCATTGTTTCCCCATCTATTTGCCATGAATTGATGGGACTGGATGCCATGATCTTAGTTTTTTGATGGTTGAATTTTAACCCAGCTTTTCCATTCTTCTCTTTCACTTTCATCAAGAGGCTCTTTAGTTCCTCTTTGCTTTCTGCCATAAGGGTGGTATCATGTGCATATCTGAAGTTATTGATATTTCTCCTGGCAGTCTTGATTCCAGTTCATCCAGCCTGACATTTTGAATGATGTACTCTGTATATACGGAGAAGGCACCCAACTCCAGTACTCTTGCCTGGAAAATCCCATGGACAGAGGAGCCTGGTGGGCTGCAGTCCTTGGGGTTGCGAAGAGTCGGATACGACTGAGCGTCTTCACTTTCCCTCTTCCCTTTCATGCATTGGAGAAGGAAATGGCAACCCACTCCAGTGTTCTTGCCTGGAGAATCCCAGGGACAGGGGAGGGTGGGCTGCTGTCATGGGGTCGCACAGAGTCGGTCACGACTGAAGCGACTTAGCAGCAGCAGCAGCACTCTGTATATAAGTTAAATAAGCAAGATGACAATATACAGCCTTTACAAATTCCTTTCCCAATTTGGAACTAGTTTGTCGTTCCATGTTTGATGCTTGATGAAGAATCCATGTTGCTTCTTGACCTGCATACAGATTTCTCAGGAGGCAGGTAAGGTGGTCTGGTATTCCTATCTCTTTAAGAATTTTCCACTTTTTTTTGTGATCCACACAGTCAAAGGCTTTGGTGTAGTCAATGAAGCAGAAGTAGATGTTTTTCTGGAACCCTCTTGCATTATTGATGATCCAATAGATGTTGGCAATTTGATCTCTTGTTCCTCTGCCTTTTCTAAATCTACCTTGAACATCTGGAAGTTCTCAGTTCACTTACTATTGAAGCCTGGCTTGGAGAAATTTGAGCATTACTTTGCTAGCATGTGAGATGAGTGCAATTGTGCGGTAGTTTGAACATTCCTTGGCATTGCCTTTCTTTGGGATTGGAATGAAAACTGACCTTTTTCAGTCCTGTGGCCACTGCTGAATTTTCCAAATTTGCTGGCATATTGAGTGCATCACTTTCACAGCATCATCTTTTAGGATTTGAAATAACTCTGGTGGAACTCCACTAGCTTTGTTTGTAGTGATGCTTCCTAAGGCCCACTTGACTTTGCACTACAGGATATCCGGCTCAAGGTGAGGGATCACACCATCGTGGTTATCTGGGTTGCTAAGATCTTTTTTGTATAGTTCTGTGTATTCTTGCCACCTCTTCTTAATATCTTCTGCTTCTGTTAGGTCCATAACATTTCTGTCCTTTAATGTGCCCATCTTTGCATAAAATGTTCCCTTGATATCTCTAATTTTCTTGAAAAGATCTCTATTCTTTCTCATTCTATTTCTTCCTCTATTTCTTTTCATTGTTCACTTAGGAAGGCTTTCCTATCTCTCCTTGCTATTATTTGAAACTCTGCATTCAGATGGATATATCTTTCCTTTTTTCCTTTGCCTTTCGCTTCTCTTCTCTTCTCAGCTATTTGTAAGGCCTCCTCAGACAACCACTTTGCCTTTTTGCATTTCTTTTTCTTGGTGATGGTCTTGATCACTGCCTCCTGTACAATGTCACAAACCTCTGTCCATAGTTCTTCAGTCACTCTGTCTATCAAATCTAATCCCTTGAAACTATTTGTCACTTCAACTGTATAATTATAAGGGATTTGATTTAGGTCATACCTGAATGGTCTAGTGGTTTTCCCTTCTTTCTTCAATTTCAATCTGAATTTGGCAATAAGGAGTTCATGATCTGAGCCACAGTCAGCTCCTGGTCTTGTTTTTGCTGACTATATAGAGCTTCTCCATCTTTAGCTGCAAAGAATATAATCAATCTGATTTCAGTATTAACTATCTGGTGATGTCCATGTGTAGAGTCGACTCTTGTGTTGTTGGAAGAGGCTGTTGGCTATGACCAGTGCATTCTCTTGACAAAACTCTGTTAGACTTTGCCCTGCTTCATTTTGTACTCTAAGGTCAAACTTGCCTATTCCATGTATCTCTTGACTTCCTACTTTTGCATTCCAGTCCCCTATGATGAAAAGGACATCTTTTTTTTGGTGTTAGTTCTAGAAGATCTTGTAGGTCTTCATAGAACTGTTCAACTTCAGCTTCTTTGGCATTAGTGGTTGGGGCATAGACTCGGATTACTGTGATATTGAATGGTTTTGCCTTGGAAATGAACAGAGATCATCCTGTCATTTTTGAGACTGCACCCAAGTATGCGTTTCAGACTCTTTTATTGAATATGAGGGCTACTCCATTTCTTCTAAGGGATTCTTGCCCACAGAAGTAGATATGATGGCCATCTGAATTAAATTCGCTCATTTCAATCTATTTTAGTTCACTGATTCCTAAAATGTCAATATTCACTCTTGCCATCTCCTGTTTGACCACTTCTAATGGACCTTGATTCATGGACCTACCATTTCAGGTTCCTATACAATATTGTTCTTTATAGCATCAGACTTTACTTCCATCACCAGTCACATCCATAACTGGGTGTTGTTTTCACTTTGGCTCTGACTCTTCATTCTTTTTGGAGTTATTTTTCCACTCTTCTCCAGTAGCATACGGAGCACTTACCGACCTGGGGAGTTCATCTTTCAGTGTCGTATCTCTTTGCCTTTTCATACTGTTTATGGGGTTCTCAAGGCAAGAATACTGAAGTGGTTTGTCACGCCCTTCTCCAGTGGACCATGTTTTGTCAGAACTCTTCATTATGACCCGTCCATCTTGGGTGGCCCTACACGGCATGGATCATAGTTTCATTGAATCAGAAGTGACTTAGTATGCACACATATACACAGTGTGGTGGGGAGGGAGGTAGAGGGGAAGGCCAAAAGGCAAAGAATTTTTATGTTTAAATTTCCCTTGTCTTGCCATAAACTATGAATCTTATTTTATGATGATGAGACCAAATAAATTGAAACATCAGAGTTTGGAGCAGAGAAAGCTTTATTGCAGTGCCAAGCAAGGAGAATGGGTTGCTCATACTCAAAACCCCTGAACTTACTGATGATTTCCAGTTGCTCAGTCATGTCTGACTCTTTACAACCCCATGGACTATAGCCCACCAGGCTTCTGTATCCACGGGATCTCCAGGCAACAATACTGGAGTCAGTTGCCAGGCCCTCCTCCAGGGAATCTTCCCAACCAGGGATTAAGCCTGGGTCTCCCACACTGCAGGTGAATTATTTACTGTCTGAGCCACCAGGGAAACTGAATGAAGTCTATTTTCTACAAAAAAAAAGAAAGGAAAGATACAAAAGAGATTTGCAATGAGGTGGGCCCCACAGAGTTTGTTTCAATGTGTCCCAGCCAGCATCTCTTCTGAGGAGGGAAATAACTCCTTTTTCAGTAGAGCTGATCTTGCAGATCCAACAATATTGCTCTTTCCTAGCTTCTGCCAAATCGAAGGGAAAAGAAAGGCAACTTGTCCTTTGGACACTGAAGAAAGTTTGCTTGGGTCCTATAGTCTGGAGAAGTTGGCTGCAGATTTGAGAGTCATGGTGGGCCCCACGATAGCCAAGGATGACTCAGGGTATGACACTCCAGGCAGGAAGGAAGCTAATGCCTACAGAGCTTGACCATCTTGTCCAGGACTTCCCTTTAATCTCATCATGAACATGAGAACACAAGGATGTTACCAACTTGTTGACAGTGACTGCATAAGCTGGTATTTAAAGCCCAATTTCTGTTGGCTCCAAGACCCACACTGCCTCAAAATTAGAAGTGGCTTTGGGGGACTTCCCTGGTGCAGTGGCTAAGACTGAGCTCCCAAGACAGGGGGCCCGGGTTTAATCCCTGATCAGGGAACTAGATCTCACATGCTGCATGTTCACATGCCACAGCTAAAGATCTTGCTGTAAGACAAATTAATCAAATCTGACACAATATTCACGTGTAACAGGATAAAAATTTGACATTATTAAATAGCTGTTTTTTACTTTTTATTTTTTTACATGAGATTTAAACTCTGTGTATGAATGCACTTTTAAAACATAGTTTTGGTCACATCACATTATACACTGTTCATTTTGTCACTCACAAACTATAAAATTTTTTTAATGAAACATTTCAGTTATATATGTATAAAAGATCCTGTATGCTTCAAGCAAAGATCCCACATGCCACAACTAAGACCCGGCACAGCCAAATAATATAAATAAATAAAAATGTAAAAAGTTTCAGAAAGAAGTGGCTGTGAAATGAAGGGTAAATGTGAATAGATGAAGTTTAAAAAAGTATGTGTTTGTGTTGGCCTCTTTGAGATCCTGTCCTAAAATGTATATGCTCACGTGCTTATGATGGTATGTGCATCATTTAGATGGTTACCTGGGTTCGATCCCTGGGTTGGGAAGATTCCCTGGAGAAGGAAAAGGCTACCCACTTCAGTATTCTATACTGGAGAATTCCATAGACTATATAGTCCATGGGGCCGCAGAGTTGGACATGATTGAGCGACTTCCACTTCACTTCCTTTTGCTGGAATGTCATACTTCCTACTTAAAAAATCAGTGGTGTGGAAAAGTATGGTTTGACCTGGACAAAAGCCTTATGAGCAATTTGGTCACTGAGGTCATGGTAACTGTAGACCTGGCAGAAAATGACCAGAACTTAAGCTAGTTTGAATTTTGACCTTTAAAAAGCCAGCCGGCAACCACCAATCTGTTAAGTGACAGCCTTATAATGTGGTAGTACCAATTATAAATTTACTAGCAGCAAATCATCTCACTGATTGTAAAAGCATAATTGATATAAAGTAATCATCTAAAGTTTGGTTTCTTATTTGTTTTTGTTATACATAAAGAAAAGGGTTTAAGGAAAGTCAGTGATAATTATTTTAAATTTGGCTTGATCATATTAATAATCAGATAAATATTTTAAGGGTTTAGCCTCCATGTTTAAAGATTGCTGAAAATAAGTAAAGACTGGATCATTTGCATTTCATGCTAAAAGCTAGAGTTCTAGGTTAAAAAGCTTTTTTATTTTATTGAAAAAAGTTGATCTACAATATTCTGTTAATTTCCACTGTATAACAGTGACTCAGTTAAATATATGTATATATTCTTTTTTATATTCTTTTCCATTATGGTTTATCACAAGATATTGAACATAGTTCCCTATACTATACAGTAGGACTTTGCTGTTTATCCATCCTATATATAACTGCTGCTTCTGCTAATCTCAAATGGGAAATCTTTTCCTTCTCCACTCCCTGACTCTCCACAACCACAAGTGTATTCTCTATGTCTGTTAGCCTGTTTCTGTTTCATAGACAAGTTCATTTGTATCATATTTTAGATTCCACATATATTAATAACTGATATCATATGGTATTTGTCTCTTTCTGACTTATTTCATTTAGTATGACCATCTCTAGGTCCATCCAATATGTTGCAAATGATGTTGCTCAGTTGCTAAGTTGTGTCTGACTCTGTGACCCCATGGACTGCAGCACGCCAGGCTTTCCTACCTTCACTGACTCCCGAGGTCTGCTCATATTCTGGTCCATTGAGTCAATAATGCCATCCAACCACCTCATCCTCTCTCGCCCCCTTCTCCTTCTGCTCTGTCTTTCCAAGCATCATGGTCTTTTCTGATAAGTCAGCTCTTCCCATCAGGTGGCCAGGGTATTGGAACATCAGCTTCAGCATCTGTCCTTCCAATGAATATTCAGAGTTGATTTCCTTTAGGATTGATTGGTTTGATCTCCCTGCAATCCAAGGGACTCTCAAGAGTCTTCTCCAGCACCACAGTTCAAAAGCATCAATTCTTCAGCACTCNCCAGGGTATTGGAACATCAGCTTCAGCATCTGTCCTTCCAATGAATATTCAGAGTTGATTTCCTTTAGGATTGATTGGTTTGATCTCCCTGCAATCCAAGGGACTCTCAAGAGTCTTCTCCAGCACCACAGTTCAAAAGCATCAATTCTTCAGCACTCAATGTTCTTTATGGTCCAGCTGTCATATCCAAGGGCTTCCCTGGTAGCTCAGCTGGTAAAGACTCCACCTGCAATGTGGTTCAATCCCTGGGTCAGGACGATCACCTGGAGAAGGGATAGACTACACACTGCAGTATTCTTGGCCTTCCCTGATGGCTCAGATGGTAAAGAATCAGCCTGCAATGCACGAGACCTGGGTTCAATACCTGGGTTGGAAAGATCTCCTGGAGAAGGGCATGGCAAACCACTCCAGTATTCTTCCCTGAAGAACACTCATGGTCAGAGGGGCCTGGTGAGCTACAGTCTATGGGGTCACAAAGTCAGACACAAAGGGTAATTAAGCATAGGACATTCATACAAGACTACTGGAAAAAGCATAGCTTTGACTATATGGGCCTTTGTCAGCAAAGTGAGGTCTCTGCTTTTCAAGATGCTATCTAGGTTTGTCTTTCAAGGAACAAGCATTTTTAATTCCATGACTGCAGTCACTGTCTTCAGTGATTTTGGAGCCCAAGAAAATAAAGTCTGCCACTGTTTCCATTTTTTCCCCATCTATTTACCATGAAGTGATGGGACCGGATGCCATGGTCTTAGTTTTTTGAATGTTCGATTTCAAGCCAGCTTTTTCACTCTGCTCTTTCACCTTCATCAACATGTTCTTTAGTTCCTCTTCACTTTCTGCCATTAGGTTAATATCATCTGCATATCTGAGGTTGTTGATATTTTCCTGGCAATCTTGATTCCAGCTTGTAATTCATCCACCTTGGCATTTTACATGGTGTACTCTACATATAAGTTAAATAAGCAGGGTGACAATATACCAAAAATGACATTATTTCATTCTAAAAAAGCCTTTTTTTTTCCCCCAGGCAGCTAGCTTTTAAAAAATTATTTATATATTTATTGCTGCACTGGGTCTTTGTTATCATACATGGACTTTCTCTAGTTGCAGAGAGTGTGGGTGTGGGGGAGTTACTCTCTAGCAGCAGTGTGCTGGCTTCTCATTGCAGTGGCTTCTCTTGTTGCGGAACATGGGCTCTAGAGCACACAAACTTCAGTAATTGCTGAACATGGGCCAGTAGTAGTGGCACAGGGGCTTAGTTGTCCTGTGGCATGTGGGATCTTCCTGGGCCAGGAATCAGACTGGTGTCCCCTGCATTAAAAAGCAGATTCATGACCACTGGACCACCAGGGAAGCCAAAAAAAAAAAAAAACAGCTTTCTTAAGACAAGGACATTCACACCATCATTGAGCTTAGAAATGCATAGAACTTGAAGCTTCTTGGTGGTCCACTGGTTAAGACTCAGCACTTTCACTGTTGAGGGCCTAGGGTTCAATCCTAGGTTTGGGGGAACTAATAACCTGCAAGCTGTGTGGTGCAGCCAAAAAAAACATTTAAAAAAGAAAAAAAAAGAAATGGGTAGGGGCTAATGTGATGCTCATGGAGCCCTATGAAGGGCTTGGCCACATTTTCTAGGCTGGAAATGGAGATGTGAGGCACCCAGCCCTGAAAAGCACAGCTAGCTCTGAGGGGCAGTCATGTCAGGAAAAAAAAGAATCTGTTAGGCAAACAAGTTAAAACAGGGACAATTCTGGGACCAAGCTATCTGCAACGAAGTACATAAATCTCTGAAATGATTCCTGAAACTTCATTCTACATGAACAGGACATTCCCTAAATACGAGAACCATGTCCCATGACTCATAGGAATGTTCAGGATGACAAGCCAGCGATTGTGGCTGCCTGCCAATGAGATCATGTCACCTGCTCTAAATATTCCAGTGGCTCCCATCCAACTCCATCATGCTCTGAATTAAAGCCCGATGGTCCCTTATGCTACCCTGAATCTCATCTCTAGGTCCTCCCCTCCTCCTCATTCTCCCTCATTCTTCTCCAGCCACCCTAGTCTCCTGAAGGTTCCTGAGACCATCTGACATGCACTTCCTGAGAGTTCTAGTGAGCTCTGTTGTACACTTGCTATTGCTGGTTGGTTGCTAAGTAGTGTCCGACTCTGTGACCCCTCTGACTGTAGCACACCAGAATCCATGGGGGTCTCCAGGCAAGAATACTTGAGTGGGTTGCCATTTCCTTCTCCAGTCCTATACTTCTTTCCCCCCAAGATCTGCACAGCTCACCACTCACTTTGTCACCTCCCTCAGCTCTGGCTAAAATTGCACTTTGCCTCCTGGTGGCTCAGCTGATAAAGAATCTGCCTGCAATGTAGGAGACCTGGGTTCAATCCTGGGGTTGAGAAGATCCCCTGGAGAAGGGAACCCACTCCAGTATTCTGGCCTGGAGAATTCCACAGACTGTAGAGTCCATGCAGTCACCAAGAGTCAGACATGACTCAATGACTTTCACTTTTTCTCTATTTAAAATAGCAACCTTGGGGCTTCCCTGCTGGTCTAGTGGCTAAGACTCTGTGCTGTCAATGCTGGGAGCCCTGGTTCAATCCCTGGTCAAGGAACTAGAGTCCACGTGCTGCAACTAAGAGCTGCATGCCACAATTAAACATTCCACATGCCACAACGAAGATTGAAGATCCCGCCCATTGCTAACTAAGACTCAAGGCAGCCAAATAAATAAGTATTAAAGCAAATAAGCAAAATAAGCAGCCTTTATCTCTAGTTCATAATGCGTTCAAAGCCACTAAATGGAAACTGTCTATACCAAAACTCTGAGAAACACTAGCCATCAGATGCAATGATTTTGAGGACAGCTGCCAAATCCTTAGCTTTTGCGTCTCAAGTAAATGTTTAAATGTCTTTTCTTTCTAAAAAATTATTTTTTAAGATATTGACTTTGCCACTCGTAAGATAGCCAAGATGCTGAAGCCACAGAAAGTGATTGAGCAGAATGGGGATTCTTTTACCATCCACACGAACAGCAGCTTCAGGAACTATGTTGTGAAATTTAAAGTCGGAGAAGAATTTGATGAGGATAACAAAGGCATGGAAAACAGAAAATGCAAGGTAAGAATTATTTATTTAGTTTCGGCTGTGCTGGGTCTTTGTTGCCATGTGGCTGTTTTCTCTAGTTGTGGCGATCGTGGCTACTCTCTAGTTGTGGTGCAAAGCCTTCTCATTGCAGTGGCTTCTCTTGTTGCGGAGCACAGGTTCTAAGGCACGTGGGCTCAGTAGTTGTGGCTCTCAGTCTCTAGAGCACAGGTTCAACAGTTGTGCATGGGCTTAGTTGCTCCGAGGCATGTGGGATCTTCCCCGATCAGAGATCGAACCTGTGTCTCCTGCATTGACAGGTGGACTCTTTACCACTGAGCCACCAGGGAAGCCCGCAAGGCAAAACTTAAAGTCATGACATAGACTTTTAGTTTTTCAAGGTCCTTGACACCTTCTCTAGTCATATCTGAGTATGATGCCAGAGCAAATAAGTATTTTCTCCTATCCCTCATGCAGAGCTTGGTCACCTGGGACAATGACAAACTCACCTGTGTGCAGAAGGGGGAAAAGAAGAACAGAGGCTGGACCCACTGGATTGAAGGGGACCAGCTCCACCTGCTACTAGCCCTATTTTGTTCCTCTATTTTTTTAATTGAAATAGTTGACTTACAATGTGTGAATCTCTGCTGTACAATAATGTGGCTCAGTTATACATACATTCATGCGTGCATGTGTGCTAAGTTGCTTTAGTCGTGTCTGACTCTGTGCGACCCTAGAAACTAGCTCACCAGGCTCCTCTGTCCGTGGGACTCTCCAAGCAAGAATGTTGGAGTGGCTTGCCATGCCCTCCTCCAGACATATGTACACACATACATATATATATATATATCAATATGTGTGTGTATACACATATTCTTTTTTGTTTTTTTCCATTGTGGTTTTTCCCAGGACATTGAATGTAGTTCCCTGTACTATATAGTAGGACATTGTTGTCCATCCATTCTATACATAATAGTTTGCATCTATTAACACCCAACTACCAGGCCATTCCTCCCACGTCCCCACCCCCACCCTGTTGGCAATCACTTCTGTTTTCTATGTCTGTGAGTCTGTTTGTGCTTCATTGATAAGTTCATTTGTGGTATATTTTAGACTCCATATATAAATGACATCATATGGCATTTGTCTTTCTCTTTCTGCCTTACTTCATTGAGTAGGATAATCTCCAGTTGCATCCGTGTTGCTGCAAATGGCATTATTTTTAGAGTAGTATTCCATTGTATACATGTACTACATCTTCTTTATCTGTACATCTCTCAATGGACATATAGATTGTTCCCATGTCTTGGCTATTGCGAATAGTGCTGCTATGAACATAGGGGTGCATGTATCTCTTTGAATTATAGTACTGCCTGGATATATTCCCAACAGTGGGATTGCTGGATCATATGGTAATTCTGTTTTTAGTTTTCTAAGGAACCTCCATACTGTTTTCCATAGTGGCTGCACCAGTTTACATTCCCACCAACAGTGTAGTAGTGTTCCTTTTTCTCCATACCCTCTCCAGCACTTGTTATTTGTAGACTTTTTATTGATGGCCATTTTGACTTTTGTGAGGTGGTACTTCATGTAGTTTTGGTTTGCATTTCTCTAATAATTAGCAATGTTGAGCAGGTTTTCATGTGCCTACTGGCCATTTGTATGTCTTCGTTGAAGAAATGTCTATTTAGGTGTTCTGCCCATTTTCAGGTTGGGTTGTTTGTTTTGTTGTTAAATGTTCTTATTTTTAAAATGAAGTTAGGAAACAGTGACCAGCATCCTACCATCCCAACGCAACTGTTTTCAATTTGATGTCTTGCCTTCCCGTCTATGAGAGTATTCTGCCTTTTCATTTAATAGAAAAACATATTCTAACTTTCTAATAATTTTCCTGTTGTATTCATTTTGTGTTAGTTGAATCCATACAATAAGGTAGCCACCCAGCTGTGTGCTATTCCATCAGATTCATGAACGCTCATTTTAGTAAAATGTTTTCTTAATTGCAATGTCCAGAAATATTGTTTCAGAGTGTTTTCTGCTGTCTCTTAAGTTCACATAAATAGAACTTTTTGCATCCATGGATTTATTTCCTTAGGAAAAATTTACAGAGGGGATCAGTGTTGTCCCAGACATCATTGCTTCTTGCTACTTTGTTACCTTATTCACTTCCAAAAGGGGTATATCAATTTCTTAAGCCAGCAGCACTTCAAGACCATACAAGTTATAGGTCAACCTAATCAATAATTTCTAAATATAATCTATAAAGTGTAAAATTGTGCATAAAGGCTTAATTATGGCTTTCAAAATGAGAATTCCTTCTTGCCATATATGTGTATTACAATGGCTTACATTTTTGAATGATGACTTTGTGTGCAATTACTTAGTTAAATCCTTTGAGTGCATTTTCTGACTTAGTCTTCAAGCCAATCCTGTGAAAGAGACACTATTTTTTTCCCATTTACAAATGATGAGATTGAGGTTTAGAAATTCCCCAAGGTGCAGAGTGAAGATTCAAATCTAGGTCTGACAAGAATGTGTGCTTTCAACTCTATGCCTTTTTGGTCCCAATGTACATGTGAAGTCTAGGTCAGATCCATGAAAACAAAATTAGAGCACTTAAAGTGGGATACGGGTGGTCTTTGAGGTGGTGGTCTTTGAATATAAAGGCATTGAAGATACTTCGATTCTTAGATGGACAAATCTCACACTCTTCTGGCAATAAAAACAAAGTTAAGAAACATGCCATGACAAAAATGTAGTATGGAACTACAAAGGAAATACAAATATGTTTAAGAATTCAGATTATGTGGCTATAAGAAGTAATGTTCAAATTGCTGCATCCTTCTTTGACATGTCCAAGAATTCTGCCCAAGCAGAGGGTAGAAGGACCCTTGGTCTAAGGACATTCTTGGGATGATTCTCATTGTTGCTCTTGTTCAGCTGCTCAGTCATATCTGACTCTTTGTGACCCTATGGACTGCAGCACACCAGGCTGCTCTGTCCTTCACTATCTCCCAGAGTTTGCTCAAACTCATGTCCTTTGAGACGGTGATGCCATCCAATCATCCCATCCTGTGTTGTCCCCTTCTCCTGCCTTCAATCTTTCCCAGCATCAGGGGCTTTTTCAGTGAGTTGGCTCTTCCCAAGGGGTGGCCAAAGTGTTGGAGCTTTAGCTTCAGCATCAGTCCTTCCAATGAATATTCACAATGAATTTCCCTTAGGATTGACTGGTTTGATCTTCTTTCTGTCCAAGGGACTCTCAAGAGTCTTCTCCAAAAAAAAAAAAAAAAAAGAGTCTTCTCCAATAGAACTCCACCACAGTTCAAAAGCATCAATATTCACAATGAATTTCCCTTAGGATTGACTGGTTTGATCTGCTTTCTGTCCAAGGGACTCTCAAGAGTCTTCTCCAATAGAACTCCACCACAGTTCAAAAGCATCAGTTCTTCAAAAGAATTGGCCTTCTTTATGGTCCAACTCTGACATCTGTACATGACTACTGGAAAAACCATAGCTTTGACTATATGGACATATATCAGCAAAGTAACGTTTCTGCTTCTTAATATGCTGTCTAGATTGGTCATAGCTTTTCTTCCAAGGAGCAAGCGTCTTTTAATTTTCATGGCTGCAGTCACCATCTCCAGTGATTTTGGAGCCCAAAAAAATAAAGTCTGTCGCTGTTTCCATTGTTTCCCCATCTATTTGCCATGAAGTGATGGGACCAGATGAGCTTAGTTTTTTGACTGTTGAGTTTTAAGCTAGATTTTTCACTCTCATCTTTCACCTTCATTAAGAGGCTTATGATTTTTATAAGCTGTGATATAATGAAAACCAATGAATATTTGGCCTTTGTACCTGGTTCTTAAAGCCCCTGGAATCTCCAGAGTAATGAGAGTGTCTTCTGCATGCTAGTGAGGTGGATGGTGGCTGGGGACACTAGAGAGCTTCAGGATGGGAGCTAGTCCCAAGAAAGATCAAGGTAGGGTTAGAAGGTTGGAACATTCAGCCCAGCCCCTGAACTCAGGTGAGGGGAGAGGGATTAGAGATTGACCATTACTAATAGCCAATGATTTAAGCAATCATGCCTATGTAATGAAACCTCCATAAAAACTTTGACATAAATGAGTTCATGGATCATGGAGAAAGCAGGGGATGTTCCAGGAAAACATCTACTTCTTCATTAACAACACAAAAGACTTTGACTGTGTGGATCACAATAAACTGTGGAAAACTCTTAAAGAGACTGGAATACCAGATCACCTTACCTGTCTCCTGAGAAACCTGTAGGTGGGTCGAGAAGCAACAATTAGAACCTTACATGGACTAAGTGACTAGTTCAAAATTGGGAAAGAAGTACAACAAGGCTGTATATTGTTTATTTAACGTCTATGCAGAGTACATCATGTGAAATGTTGGGCTGGATGAATCACAAGCTGGAATCAAGATTGCTGGCAGAAATTATCAACAACCTCAGATATGCAGATGACACCACCCTTATGGCAGAAAGTGAAGAGGAACTAAAGAGCCTCTTGATGAGGGTGAAAGAGGAGAGTGAAAAGCTTGCTTGAAACTCAATATTCAGAAAACTAAGATCATGGCACCTGGTCCCATCACTTTGTGGCAAACAGAAGGGAAAAAACTGGAAGCAATGACAGATCTTATTTTCTTGGGTTCCAAAATCACTGTGGATGCTGACTGCAGACATGAAATTAAAAGACGTTTGCTCGTTGGAAGGAAAGCTATGACAAACCTGTGTGTGTGTGTGTGCGTGCTCAGTCACTCAGTCATGTCTGACTCCAAGGACTGGACCCCAGGCTCCTCTGACCATGGGATTTTCCAGATAAGAATACTGGAGTGGGTTGCCATTTCCTACTCCAGGGGATCTTCCAGACTCAGTGTTCAAACCCACATCTGCTGCATCTCCTGCATTGGCAGGTGGATTCTTTACCACTGTGCCACCTGGGAAGCCCCATGACAAACCTGGACAGTGTACTAAAAAGCAGAGACATCTCTGTGCCAACAAAGGTGTGCATAGTCAAAGCTATGATTTTTCCAATAGTCGTGTGTGGATGAGAGAGTTGGACCCACAAAGAAGACTGAACACTGAAAAATTGATGCTTTCGAATTGCTGTGCTAGAGAAGACTCTTGAGAGTCTGTTGGACTGCAAGAAGGTAAAACCAGTCAATCCAAAAGGAAATCAACTCTGAATATTCATTGAAAGGACTGCTGCTGAAGCTGAAGCGCCAATACTTTGGCCACCTGATGTGAAGAGCTGACTCATTGGAAAAGCCCCAGATGCTGGGAAAGATAATGCAAAAGAAGGAGACAACAGAGGATGAGATGGTTAGATAGCATCACTAACTCAATGAACATAAATTTGAGCAAAATTAGGGAGATAGTGGAGGACAGAGGAGCCAGGTGTGTGCTACAGTCCATGGAGTCACAAAAAGCTGGACATGACTTAGCAACTGAACAACAACAACAAAGGGGTTCAGATAACTTTCTAGTTGGTGAAGACATAGAAGTGCTGGAAGGGAGCTCTGCTAGACTGGTCATGGAAGCTCTGTATGCTCCACTCCCACCCCTACCACAATACCTTCTCCTATGCCTCTCTTTCCATTTGGCTGTTCCTGAGTTGCATTCTTTATAATAAACCTGTAAGTATAAGCAAAAAGTGTTTCTGTGAGCCATTCTAGCAAAGTATTGAACCTGAGAAGGGAGTTGTGGGAATCCCCGATATGGGATGATCAGTCAGATGACTTGCGATTGATGTCTGAAGTAGGGGCAATCTTATGAGACTAAGTCCTTGACCTGTGGGGTCTGCACTAGCTCTGATCCTCAGTGTCCAAACTAAATCAAATTGTTGGCTGTCCAGTTTGTTGTAAGAGGGGTGGGACTGGAAAAGACATCATGTACCTGGTGTCAGAAGTATGACTAATAATAATAATAGCTGCTGCTGCTGTTCAGTTGCTCAGTCATGTCTGACTCTTTGCTACTCTTTGGACTGAAGGCCACCAGGCTTCTCTGTCCATGGGATTCTCCAGGCAAGAATACTGGAGTGGATTGCCATTTCCTTCTCCAGGGGATCTTCCTGACCCAAGGATCAAACCTGAGTGTCCTGTGTCTCCTGCAATACAGGTGGATTCTTTACCTGCGGAGCCATTGGGAAAGCCCCAATAATAATAAACTATATGCCAACTCATCTCTGTTCTCCCTTCCTCCCTGTCCCTAGGAACTGTTCTGTGAAGGCCAAGTGTGCAAGCAGACGTTCCAGAGAGCTTGATCTGTATCCAACAGCAGAGTCCACATGAGGGGGCAGCTTGATGAATTATACTCCAGAATGAACAGGACAGGAATGATCTTTCGGGGTTTGGTGGATGGGGCCTTGTGATCAAAAAGACATCACACAGCCTATACTAGAAGCCATTTGGATTGTGAGAAAAAATCTCAGCTTCAATAAACCTGCCCAATGATTCTGACTTTTTCCTTCTAACTTTAATGTATTTCCTTATTTTCAGAAATATTTGGAAGCCTTCTAGGCACACCATTGACACACCAATGATGAACAAGTTGTAATTCCCACCTTCCAGCAAGTGGGCAAGTGGTGGTAGGGGCCTGGGGTATTTCTGGAAGTGATCTTTAAGCTGGGACCTGAAGCAAATGTAAGCAAGAAGTATCAGGAAGCACTCTAGTCAAAAGCTGGAGGAATGTTTGAAGAACTGAAAAGATTACTTTAACTGTAGCTTAGGGTGTGTTGGGTGGGATAGGGTGGGGAGAGATGGCAGGGGTAACTGACATGACAGTCAGTGACTCTACCTGTGAAGTATCTTGAATGCTAGGGTAAAAAGATGAGATTTTTGTCCCTAAAGTAGTAGGAAGATAGTGACCTGTATTAAGCAGCTATGTACAACCAGGTTGGCTCACAGAAAGTAACTCTGGGACTTCTATGGTGGTCCCATGGTTAAAACCCACCTTCCAATGCAGAGGATGCAGGTTCGATCCCTGGTCAGGGAACTAAATCCCATGTGTCCCAACTAAAGAGAAGCCCACGCACTGCAACTAAAACCAGATGCAGCCAAAAATAAATAAATATATGCCTTAAAAATAATAACAAAAAAAATAATAATAATAACAAAGTAATTCTGACTGCTGAGGGAAGAAAGGATTGTAGGTAGAGGATGCAATTCAAGAGGCAGTTTAGAAAACCCAATAGAAATCAGAGTATAAGGTGACATTGTTCAGGATCACCCAGAGCCCAGGTCTGAAAAATAGAAAAATAGACTATTGGGCCTTGGAGAGAAGTAACAAGGTATTTAGGAGGCAGAATCTATAATCCAAAGAGATGGATGTGATGGAGAGATGCTGGCTGAGGGAAGAATCAAGGAGGTGCTCTGTTTTGGATCAGGCAGTTATAGCAAGGTTGAGGCCCATCAAAAGAAAATAACAGGACTTTTCTGGTGGCTCAGTGGTAAAGAATCCAGCTGCCAACTGTCGACTAAAAAAAGATGTACAACTTGAGAGTTGTGAGTTAAGTTTTATCTGGGGCAAAATGAGGACTGCAGCCCAGGAGGCAGCATCTCAGATAGCTCTGAGAGACTGCTCCAAAGTGGCAGTGGGGGAAAGTCAATATATAAGGTTTTGGTGAAGGGGGAGTTCAGTGCCATGAAACACTCATCTTACAAAAGGTTTTTTGTTAGTCATGAGGGTCTGATGTCACCAAGAAAGGATTTAGTGCTTCTCAAGATATGAGGAGATGTGAGGATTGAGATCATAATTCTGTTGCTAAAAACATCCAACTATCTAAAGACCTGTCCCACCAGATTCCCTGGAGCACAGAATGCCTCGCTCCACCCTGAACTCCCTCAGGGATTGTTGAAGGTCAACAGCTATGACAGCATGGGGTTCAGTCTCCGTAGAGGCAGATGGCAAATGCCTTTGTTGTTCAGTCATTGGCAGTGCTCGTGGTAAGTGCCAATTTGTAGCTGACACAGCACAGAAGGTTTGATCTCTGATCTGGGAAGATCCCACATGCCACGAGCAACTAAGCCCATGCACCACAACTATTGAACCTTTGCTCTAGAGCCCGTGAGCTGCAACAACTGAAACCTGTCCACCCCCATGCTCCGTAACGAGAAGCCACTGCAGTGACAACCCTGCACACAGCAACTAGAGAGTAGCTTCCCACTCTCCGCAACTAGAGAAAAGCTCAAGCATCAGTGAAGACCCAGCATGGCCAAAAATAAATAAGTAAATAACACTTTGAAAAAACAAGAAGCAAAGCCAGAACTTCAGTTTCTGAGGTGCCTGTGCCCAGTGAGAGCCAGTAAAGGAAACTTCCTGACCCAGGAATCAAACCCAGGTCTCCTGTATTGCAAGCAGACCCTTTAACCTCTGAGCCACCAGGGTACTCCCTAGTACAGAGTTTAAACTGAGTTGTTTGTTGTGTAATCATCAGTTCTGGACTTAAAGAAGAAAACATTTTATGTGACTATAAGACTAAGGAATGTAGAGGGAAAAAAAAAAGTTTGTCCTTTCCTCCTCCTTGAGAACCCCAGGCCCCTGTCTCCTCGGGGACCCCCAGACTTATCAACCTGCCTAGGAATTGACTTTCTCATTGTGAAGCATATAAACTATGCATATGGATGATACATATAAACTATGCAATGTCTGGGACATTGCATTTAAAGAGAGAAGAGAGAAACCTGAGGTATAAATCCCACAGTCCTGGGACGAGAGGGGCTGGAGAAATAAGATGGCATCAGGGGAGCGAAGGAAGGAAATATTTCAGGGTTGAGGAGTGTCGAGCATTTGCTGAGATGACCAAGGTATCCATAAGGTGAGACAGAGGATTTTGCCATGTGGGTGAGGATGGTTTAATAGTGCAACTGGTCCTGAAGATGCACACGAATGGTTATGGAACCAGAAGAGGTGAAGGGGTACAGACAGTGAGAAGCCAAAGGAATGTGGCGATAGGACTTTCCTGGTGGTCCAGTGGTTAAGAATCTACCTGCTAATGCAGAGGACACGAGTTCGGTCCCTGGGCCAGCAAGATCCCACATCCCCTAGGGCAACTAAGCCACAACAACTCAAGAGCCTGTGCTCTGCAACAAGAGAAGCCACTGCGATGAGAAGCTTGCATATCGCAACTAGATAGTACCCCCTACTTGCTGCATCTAGAGAAAGCCTGTTTGCAGCAATGAAGACCCAACACAGGCATAAATAAATAAGTAATAAAAATGGTTAAAAAATACAAAAGAAGGAAGGTGGTGGTGGTGTCAGGGAATCTTAGCAGGGAGCAACTTGGTAAGATGGGTGGAACTGATGGACCATAGAGCCCCTGCCAGATAAGGCAAGTAAGGAAAGGGTTACAGTTAGCACTTGGCAGTCACTGAGTGCTGGGCGCTAAGCTGGGCATTAGGGATTCAATGGACAACAGCAATGGAAAGGTCTGTGCCCCTAAGGAGCTTACAGTGATGACAGAAATTTATAGGAAGTTAGATATCAGATACAACTCTTGTTTTAAGTGTGGATGAAAAATATGGCCTGCCATTTCAGTAAACCACAGATATTTTAGCCATCAAGCCATCAGCCACTGCAGCCGCCCCCAACTGTGCACCCTGAGGGGACTTAGGATGGAGGAAAATAGGATACTGGCCCAGGAGAGTTAAACTGCACATCAAAGGAACGATTTCAATGAGCCCAGACTCTGGCATCCTCCCATACATAGAGAAGTGCTAACTTCATTAACTTGAGATGTCTGCTTAAAGATGAGATGTCTTCATTCAAGAAAAAGAAAAAATTAACTAACAGTAATCTTTTGATGTCCTGACTACCTGGTTTGCAAATACTACTATACATCCTGGCTCCCAACTTACTTCTTCAGAGAAGTCTCTCAGAGCTGAGAGGTGGTATCCCGGGCTAAGTCCTTGGTAAGTTGGCCAAATAAAACATAATTCTCACCTTTTAGGTTGTGCATTTCAGTTTACATGAATAACAGATACCAAGTTGTTAGTCTGACTTTAGAAGCAGTGAGCTTGCAGCCAAATGAAGTCAGAAGACAATTGTAGATTCAATTAGATACTCTGATCCCACCATACAGAAAGAACATGAGATTTTTTTTCCAGGATGTTATTGTTCATTGTTCACATGTTGGACTCTGCCACCCCATGGATTACACACCAGGCTTTCCTGTCCTTCACTATCTCCTGCAGTTTGTTCAACCTTGTGCTCATTGAGTCAGTGAGGCGATCCAACCATTTCATCCACTCTTGTCCCCTTCTCTTCCTGCCCTCAATCGTTCTGAGCATCAGGGTCTTTTCCAGGAGTCAGTTCTTCCCATCAGGTGGCCAAAGTATTGGAGCTTCAGTTTCAACATCAGTTCTTCCAATGAATATCCAGGGTTGATTTTGTTTAGGATTGACTGGTTTAATCTCCTTGCTGTCCAAGGGACTCTCAAGAGTTTTCGCCAGCACCACAATTAAAAAACATCAATTCTTTGGCACTCAGCCTACTTTACGGTCCAACTCTCAAATCTGTACATGACTACTGGGAAAATCATAGTTTTGACTGTACAGACCTTTGTTTGCAGAGTAATGTCTCTGCTTTTTAATACACTGTCTAGCTTCGACATAGCTTTTTTACCAAGGAGCAAACATCTTTTAATTTTGTGATTGCAGTCACTGTCCGCAGTGATTTTGGAACCCAAGAAAATAAAATCTGCCACTGTTTCTACTTTTTTCCCATCTATTTGCCATGAAGTGATGGGATCGGATGCCATGATCTTAATTTTTTGAATGTTGGGTTTTAACCCAGCTTTTTCACTCTCCTCTTTCACCTTCATCAACAGGTTTTAAAATTCCTTTGTTTTCTGCCATTAGGGTGGTGTCATCTGCATATCTGAGGCTGCTGATACTTCTCTCAAGCAAATTTGATTCCAGCTTGTGATTCATTCAGGCTGGCATTTCACATAATGTACTCTGCATATAAGTTAAGTAAGTACGGTGACAATATACAGCCATGAAGTACTCCTTTTCCAATTTGGAAGCAGTCCATTGTTCCTTGCCTGGTTCTAACTGTTGCTTCTTGAACTGCATATAAGTTTCTCAAGAGGCAGATAAAGTGATCTGGAATTCCCATCTCTTTAGAGAATTGTCCACAGTTTGTTGTAATCCACACAGCCCAAGTCTTTAGAATAATCAATAAAGCAGAAGTAGATGTTTTTCTGGAATTCTCTTGCTTTTTCTATGATCCAACAAATGTCGGCAATTTGATCTCTAGTTCCTCTGACTTTTCTAATCCAATTTGTACATCTGGAAATTCTCAGGTCATGTACTGTTGAAGCCTAGCTTGAAGGATTTTGAGCATTACCTTGATAGCCTGAGAAATGAGTGCAACTGTACAGCAGTTCAAACATTCTTTGGCATTGCCTTTCTTTGGGACTGGAATGAAACAGACCTTTTCCAGTGCTTGGCCACTGCTGAGTTTTCCAAATTTGCTGGCATATTGAGTGCAGCACTTTCACAGCATCATCTTTTAGGATTTGAAATAGTTAGGATGGAATTCCATTATCTCCACTGACTTTGTTCATAGTAATGCTTCCTAAGGCCCACTTGACTTTGGACTCCAGGATGTCTGGCTCTAGGTAAGTGATCACACCATTGTGGTTATCTGGGTCATTAAGATCTTTTTTGTATAGTTCTTCTGTATATTCTTGCCACCTCTTCTTAATATTTTCTGCTCTGTTAGGTCTTTGCCATTTATTTCCTTTATTGTACCCATCTTTGCATGAAATGTTCCTTTGTTACCTCTAATTTTCTTGAAGAGATCGCTAGTCTTTCCCATTCTATTGTTTTCCTCTATTTCTTTGCACTGATCACTGAGGAAGGCTTTCCTGTCTCTCCTTGCTATTCTTTGGAACTCTGCATTCAGTTGGGTATATCTTTCCCTTTCTCCTTTGCTTTTCGCTTCTCTTCTTTTCTCAGCTATTTGTAAGTCCTCCTCAGACAACCATTTTGCCTTCTAGCATTTCTTTTTCTTTGGGATGGTTTTAGTAAGTGTATTAAGTAAGGCTGCAGACCTAATAGTGAAGGGAAGTGAAGGTCGCTCAGTCGTGTCTGACTCTTTGCGACCACATGGACTATACAGTTCATGGAATTCTCCAGGCCAGAATACTGGAGTGGGTAGCCTTTCCCTTCTCTAGGGGATCTTCCCAACCCAGGGATCAAACCCAGGTCTAATATTTGAGAAATTACATAGTGAGGAACCCAAATCAGAGACTGTGGGCCATGAAACCACCATTTTTTTATTTATAGAAAATTCCGAGCATAACAGCATTGCTTCGAGGCAGTTTGAAACAATAAGCTTTGGTGGGAAGGCAAAGTTTTATCAGCATTTATTAATTTATCCAAATATGGAANAATATTTGAGAAATTACATAGTGAGGAACCCAAATCAGAGACTGTGGGCCATGAAACCACCATTTTTTTATTTATAGAAAATTCCGAGCATAACAGCATTGCTTCGAGGCAGTTTGAAACAATAAGCTTTGGTGGGAAGGCAAAGTTTTATCAGCATTTATTAATTTATCCAAATATGGAAATCCCTTGGCAGTCCAGTGGTTAGTACTCCTTACTTCCACTGTCATGGCCTCTGGTTCAATTCTTATTCTGGGAACTAAGATCCTGCAAGCCAAACAGTATAGCCAAAAACCACAATCCCCCCCCCCCAAAAAAAAAAATTCTGAAGGACCTGCTATCCCCAGGACTGTGCTATTTCTTGGAATTTTTTAGCACTGAAAAATTCTTCCCCTCATAGACCAAAGGGAGGAGACAGATAAAAAACATGTTTTAAAAAATGCAGTGATATGTGCTATTAAAAAAGTAAGAAATCAGGATAAATAAAACAGAATGTTGATGGTACCCTTTTAAGCCAGATGGTTAAGAAAATCTCATAATAGTGACATTTAGGCAGGGGCATAAGGCAAGGAAGTGCTTCCCTGGTGGCTCAGATGGTAAAGAATCTGCCTGCAATGCAGGAAACCCAGGTTAGATCCCTGGGTCAGGAAGATCCCCTGGAGAAGGAAATGGTATCCCACTCCTATATTCTTGCCTGGGAAATCCCATGAACAGAGGAGCCTGGAGGGCTACTGTCCATGGGGTCGAAAAGAATGGGAAGAGGCTTATTGACTAAACAACAACGTGCTCCCTTCCACCTCCATCTGCAGGTTCACCAACTTTAGAATGGCTGGCTCTGCTCCATTCCTCTATCATGCGGCTGCTAAGTCGCTTCAGTCGCGTCCGACTCTGTGTGACCCCATAGATGGCAGCCCACCAGGCTCCGCCGTCCCTGGGATTCTCCAGGCAAGAACACTGGAGTGGGTTGCCATTTCCTTCTCCAATGCATGAAAGTGAAAAGTGAAAGTGAAGTCGCTCAGTCGTGTCCGACTCTGTGTGACCCCATAGACGGCAGCCCACCAGGCTCCTCTGTCCATGGGATTTTCCAGGCCAGAGTACTGGAGTGGGATGCCATTGCCTTCTTCTCTATCATGGGACTTGAATTAAAGCTGCAACAAGTAATCAGCAATAGCTTGTCCTTGTTTTCTCTTTCTCTTTCCTCTCACCTTATGACTAGGAAACATTTCTTAAAAAGAAAAAATCCCCGCTTATCCCACGTACCAAGTCAAGGCAGGAATTGTTGTAGTTTGAACCCTCATTTCTTTACCCTTGCAGATGTGTGTTTCTTCAGGCATTTTATTAAAAGTTTTAAGCGTTAGAAATTAAACTCTTCTCCTATTCCAAGGACAAATCTGGTATACAGCTTCCAACGGGTCTTATTTTGGCTCCAGTGATGAAGAGCTCAGAAACTAGCCACCACGAGGGCGTTTTTGTTTGAATCAGGAGAGATCCACCGAGAGAGGGCTGTGGGATTTTTCTGGGCGGCTCTAAGAGCAGCTGCTACACGTCCGCCACGTGGGAGGGTGAGGCGCTGAGGCTGTTTATTCCCCAAAGTTACCGCTGGCCATCCTGTGCGGCCTCTGCAAAGAGCTGGTAGTCTGGGAGAGCAGCAGTGAAATATATGAAATAGAATAAAATCGGGGATTCCTCCGGACGCGGGCTCTGCCAACCTGGGAAGCAAAGGGAGGCTTCCAGGAGGGCAGGAGTTTTCGGACAATCGTGCGCGCTGCAGAGCAGGTAGCGACTTGCGCCACCCAAACAGGGGGAGAGGCCAGAGAGTCCAGAAGAGGAACCCCGCCAGGGAATTTGCATTTACGGCAGCCTGGGGTGGAGTTGACTCGTCTTAGGTAGCTTGAGGATGCTGCAGAGGAGCAAGGGGACCTCAAGGCGCCCCCTTCTGGACGAGCCTCACATCCTCTTCTTCCTGGCACTGGAGGAGGGAGGGCCCTTAATGTTCTTATGTTCTTTTTGCTTTTGCTTCTTTTCTTTTGCTTTTTTTCTGTGATTTTTAAAAATTATGGTAAACTATACATACCCCCAAATTTAGCCATTTGTAAGAGTACAGTTCAGTAGCATTAACCCATTCACATTCTTGTTAAAGTACCACCACTAGCCATCTCCAGAACTTTTTCATTTTCCCAAATTGAAACTCTGTCCCCATGAAACAACTTCACAATCCTCCTCCTCCTAGCCTGTGGCAACCTCCATTCTACTTTCTGTATGTGGAATCATATATTTATTCTTTTGCGTCTGGCAGCTTTTACACAGCATGTCTTCAAGGTTCATCCATGCTGTAGCTGGTGTTAGAATTTCCATCCCTTTAAAGGCTCCACTGTATTGTATGAATGTGCCACATTTTGTGTGCCCATTCATCTCTCAATGGATATTTGGGTTGTTTCAACCTTTTGGCTGTTGTGAACAATGCTGCTGTGAACATAAGTGTACAAATACCCATTCGAGTCCCTGCTTTCAATTATTTTGAGTATATTTGTTGTTGTTGTTTAGTCCCTAAGCTGTGTCTGACTCTTGTGACCCCATGGACTGTAGACCACCAGGCTCCTCTGTCCATGAGATTTCCCAGGCAAGAACACTGGAATAGGTTGCTATTTTCTGCTCCAGGGGGTCTTCCCAATCCAGGGATTGAACCCTCCTCTCCTGTATTGCAGGTGGAGTCTTAATTCTGCGTTTAACTTTTTGAGGAACTGCCAGCTGTGTACCATAGCAGCAATGCAGTTTACATTCCCACCAACAGTGCACAAGGGTTCCGGTTTCTTCACATTCTTACTGACAAGTGTTTTCTGCTTTTCTGGTACAATAGCCATCCTAGTGGGTGCATTTTTAAAAATTGTGGGAATTTATTAGTACACATAACAAAGTTTACCATTTTAACTTTTTTGTGTGCTGTGCACAGCATCTGGGATCTTAACCCAATTCTTCAGCAGCAGAAACTCAGACTCTTAATCACTGGACCACCAAGGAAGTCCCCATTTGACTATTTTAAAATGTACAGTCTGATGGCAGTAAGTACACTCACAATGTTGTGCAGTCATCACCACTGTCTAATTCTAGAACTTTCTTATTACCTCACATGGAAACCCCTTACCCATTAGTGAGAGGAAAAGTTAAAATTTTTGCTAAACCCTTGAGAGCAGGTTCTTATCTCATGCAATATGGCANGGATGGCATCACTGACTCGATGGGCATGAGTCTGAGTGAACTCCGGGAGTTGGTGTTGGACAGGGAGGCCCGGCGTGCTATGATTCATGTGGCTGCAAAGAGTCAGACACGACTGAGCAACTGAACTGAACTGAACTGAGGCCTATTTATGTTTTGCAGATAAATTCATTTGTATGATTTTCTCAGATACCACACATAAGCAAGATCATGGTATTTGTCTTTGTCTGACTTACGTCACTTAATATGATAATCTCTAGGTCCATCCATGTTGCTGCAAAAGGCATCATTTCTTTCTTTCTTATGGCTGAGTAATATTCTGCTATTATTTAGCTGTTAAATCAGCCATATAACTATGACTGATTTGCACAGTTGTACCTCCCTCTTTAGTCTCCCTCTCCTCCCTGCTGCCCCCCATCCCACCCCTCTAGGTCATCACAGAGCACCAGGCTGGATTCCCTGTTGTTATACAACAACTTCTTATTAGCTATTTGTTTTACGCATGATAGTGTATACGTGTCAATGTGACTTTCTCCATTCGTCCCACTCTTTCCTTCCCCTCTTGTGTCCACAAGTCTGTTCTCTGTATCTGTGTCTGCATTCCTTCCCTGAAAATAGGTTCATCAATACCATTTTCCAGATCCCGTATTTGTGAGTTAATATACTGTATTTGTTTTTCTCTTTCTGACTTACTTCACTCATATAACAGGCTCTAGGTTCGTCCACCTCACTGTAACTGACTCCAGTTTTATCAGAGTTAGGTCAACAGATGTACACGCAATCCTATGTACATTCTAAACTCAGGATCTCTAAGATCTCTCTGCCACCCCAAACATGGCTCTAGGAGTTCCTCTACTCCATGACTTCATTTCCCAAAGAATAAAGCCCTGAAGTGGACAGGCATTGACTATGGAGACTATGGAGACTATTCTCCAATTTCATGGAGAATTGATGGTCTCTCTAGGGTATGAAAATGTTGGAGGGGAATGTCCTTTCTGAAGGACAGAGGTCCTTGGCAGGGTAGTGGTAGAATGACACAGTATCATGGTTTAACAAAGGCTTGGGTCAGAGGAACATAAGTTAAATCCCAGATTGATCAATTGTGAACTAAATAAACTTGGGCATGTCTCACAATGTCTGTGGGTCACGGTTTCCTCATTTGTGAAAAATGCAAAATGATAAAATCTGAGCCACAGGGTTTTTGTGAAGGTCACATGAGATGATTTATGTGAGGTGCATCGCACACTCCCTGGCGTGTTGCAGACATTCCATCAAAAAAGGACTAGCATGAAATGCAGGCGTTGCTTCACGGTGTCAGCCACTCAGATGCAAATTGTATCGAGTAACAGCTCCCAGGCAAATGGTCAGTCTGGAGCTGTGGGAATTCACTGTGTCTCAGGGAGAATTTCAACCTCCTGAGTTTTAGGGACATTTTCTTCCCTCCACTGAAGACCCTATTTATATGCAAGCTATTTGGCATGAAAGGCTAAAAATTATCCCCTGCTAAAATTTTCACTTGTCTTTCTGAAGACATAAATTGACTTCCCTGGTGGCACAGTGGATGGGAATCTACCTGCTTATGCAGGGGACACAAGTTGCCTTGGTCCTGAAGGATCCCACATGCCACAGAGCAACTAAGCTTGTGAGCACAACTGCTAAGCCTGTGTGCCAGAGAGCCAGCGCTCTGAAACAAGAGGAGCCCCCACTTTCCACAACTAGAGAAAAGCTGCACAGCAATGAAGACCCAACACTATCAAGCATTTAAAAAAGTAAAATAAATTATAAAAAATAAATTGACTCTGCTTTTAAAGTAATCAAGCTTATTTCCCCCCTCTGGACATTTATTTTGAACATAAATGAGGTGAAAACAAAAATAAAATCTCCTGGTATCTGTGTGTGTGTGGTAAACGTATTTGTTATATGTACAAGCAAGTCGTCTCTCTAAGTCTTCATTTCTCTGTTGTGTTCATTATCTTGGGATGATAATAGTATCTGTCTCAAGATCTTTTCATGAGGACATGAAGAGTCAAGGCAGAAAATTCTCTGATGTGTAGCCGGTACTCAGGTGATGCTGGTCTCCTTCCCCCTTCTAGAAAAGATAAAGTTTACATGGGGGTTTTAGTCTGAATGGCAAGATTTTACTTTTCCAATATTCCACCCTTATTTACTTTCCCTATCCCTACACTGGACTTCCCTGGTGGCTCAGTGGTACAAAGAATCTGTCTGTCAATGCAGGAGATGTAGGTTTGATCCCTGGGTCAGGAAGATCCAAACCCTGGGAGAAGGATATGACAATCTACTCCAGTTTTCTTTCCTGAGAGATCCCATGGACAGAGGAGCCTGGCAGGCTACAGTCCATGGGTTCACAAAAGAGTCGGACGTGACTTAGTAATTAAACAACAGCAAAAGTCCCTACACTATCCAAAAGCATCAGGTCTCAATCAATAGTAATTTAATTAATTCTTTATATATGTGCACACACACACAGACACACACACACAAACATGTATATATGGTTGACACTGGATTAGTAAAGGTCACTTTTTTTTGATAAAGATAGACAGTACCAAATATTTATTCAAAATAGTTGTAGAGATCATTGAAACTATATAGGCAATCCTGAAATGATAGGAAGTTAATATAAAGATTTATTATGTCTTCAGAAATAATCAATCAATTTTCTTATTTTTATTGAAGTATAGTTGATTAGTAAGACTTTGATGAGTATAAGTACTAGTAACTAGCAAGAACTTCTTGCTAGCTTCTTCAATGAGCTTCTAATAAATCTTGCACTAGCCCTCCAGCTTCTGGAATTAGAGTCATCAGTCACCTGAAGAAAGGCCGAGTCGTTGAGTCATCGCCAGAGATCGCCCAGGGCAACCGGGTGTAGAGTGCCTGGTTTGGAAAGGTCAGTGCCTCCCACACCCACCTACAAGACTTGTTCAGTTAGTAAGTACAGACGCAGCTCACCAAGTACTGTATGTACTTTGTGGAATCCATATCATGCTGCCAATGTAAGGTCCAGTGGTTAGGACTCTGCACCTTCACTGTTAAGGGGGCTCCGGTTAGATCTCTGGTTGGGAAGTGTTTATATCCATAACTTTTATGCCGGTTGCTTAACCTCAGCAATATTTGACATTTGAGGGTAGATAATTCTTTATGTTGAGGCTGTCCTATGTCTTGTAGAATGTTTAGCAGCATCCTTGGCCTTTACCAGGTGCCCCTTGCCCTTAAGTTGTGTCACTCAAAAGCATCTCTAGATATTGTCCCTGGGAGGCCAAAATTATCCCCTCCCCAAATGAAAACTGCTTTTCTGGGAAAGCAGAAACTTTTCTGAAAAACATTTTTCTTCTGTAGCTTGTGGGACCTGACTCGAGATGGAAACTGGGCCCATGGCAGAAAAGATCTGGAGTCCTAACCATCGGACTAGCGGGAATTCCTGAAAACTGCTTTTCTGAATTTAGAGGCCAATTCTCACTCTAGAAGAGGGAACATTGTAGTAAAGCTCTCAGCCGAGGGAGCCTGTAGGCAATCCTGCCTTTCCTTTGTTTGAATGGAATGTCTGTTTACTTCCTGGGAGCCTCCTTCTGCCATTATTTTGGTTTCTGATGAACTGATTTGACCACCTGAGAGAGCTAAGAAAAGAGATACCAGGAATAATGCTGCTAGAGCCCCCAAGGTGCAGAAGAGGATGCGCCCACAGAGATGCGGAAATGCAGGCTTTTGAGAAGCCTTCAGGGGAACTCAGTGAAGCTCTGAAGGTGATGAGACGGCTGACCAGTTACTGTGCGAACTATAGTTGCGAGAAGCAATGCCAGCGAATGAGGATCAAGGCTTCAGGGAATTTAAAGAGAAGGAAGGAAGAGTTACCACTAATGTGTAAAGATGGGTAACAAGTTTCTACAGAGACCAAGTGTGGTGCTGATCCAACTGGCACTCTCATTTCCAGTTTGGGGCAATTATGAATAGCCAGTCAATTCAATCAGTTCAGTCACTCAGTCGTGTCTGACTCTTTGCAGCCACATGAATCGCAGCACGCCAGGCCTCCCTGTCCATCACCAACTCCCGGAGTTCACTCAGACTCACATCCATCGAGTCAGTGATGCCATCCAGCCATCTCATCTTCTGTCGTCCCCTTCTCCTCCTGCCCCCAATCCCTCCCAGCATCAGAGTCTTTTCCAGTGAGTCAATGCTTCACATGAGGTGGCCAAAGTACTGGAGTTTCAGCTTCAGCATCATTTCCTCCAAAGAAATCCCAGGGCTGATCTCCTTCAGAATAAATCCCTCACAAACATTTGCATATAGGATTTTGCAAGAACATAAGGTATCCTTTGGCTTCCTGATGGCTCAGTAGTAAAGAATCCACCTGCCAATGCAGGAGAAAGTGAAAGTGAACATCTCTCAGTCATGTCCGACTCTTTGTGACTCCATGGACTATACAGTCCATGGAATTCTCCAGGCAAGAATATTGGAGTGGGTAGCTGTTTCCTTCTCCACGGGATCTTCCCAACCCAGGAGTCCAACCAGGGTCTCTTGCATTGCAGACACATTCTTTACCAGCTGAGCCACAAGGGAAGCCCAAGAATACTGCAGTGGGTAGCCTAGCCCTTCTGCAGGGGATCTTCCTGACCCAGGAATCCACCTGGGGTATCCTGCATTGCAGACAGATTCTTTACCAGCTGAGCTACCAGGGAAGCAAGGGTTCAGTTCCTGGGTTGGGACGATCCCCTGGAGAAGGAAATGGCAACCCATTCCAGTGGTCTTGCTTGGTGCTTGGTGGGCTATAGTCTATGGAGTCCAAAAAAGAGTTGGACATGACTTAGTGACTAAACAACAAGAAGCCTTGCTGGGATCTTGTGTGGACTCAAGGGAGCTAATGAATGAAGAATATTTTATAGGGTGCTTGGAAAGGTGAAGCTCCAGTACTTTGGCCACCTCATGCGAAGAGTTGACTCATTGGAAAAGACTTTGATGCTGGGAGGGATGGGGGAAGGAGAAGAAGGGGACGACCAAGGATGAGATGGCTGGATGGCATCACTGACTCGATAGACGTGAGTCTGAGTGAACTTTGGGAGTTGGTGATGGACAGGGAGGCCTGGCGTGCTGCTGAGAGGAAAAGTTAAAATTTTTGCTAAACCCTTGAGAGCAGGTTCTTATCTCATGCAATATGGTAGGTTCTTATCTCATGCAATATGGCCTTTAGGCTCTCTCAGGGGGTGTTTTCCCTTCGGGGACTTTCCAAGAAGTTGTTTTTCCAGGCCATCGGAATGTGGCCCTGACCAGCCGTTTAGACCTGGTAGCAAACGAGCCTATCCCTGTAAAGGTCAGGACCTGCGCACCAATCAGACTGTTCCCACCCTAGCTGCACCCGTTTGTGGTTTTTGTGCTTAAAAATGCTCTGTAACGACTGTTCGGGGTTCGTCCCTCCCTGGAGGTGACTGAACCCTGGCGCACTGGCCCAGTAAATCCTCCTGCTGTTTGCATCGAATCCGAGTCTCGGTGATCTTTGGAGCGACGGGTCCTAGGAAAAGACCATAAGGTCTAACACTGAGATTCATGGGGTCGCAAAGAGTCAGACAGTCATGAGTGACTGAACTGGAAAGGTAAAGGCACTCAACAAATGGTAGCTGTTGCTTTATTAATTGTTTAAGGGGCTTGCACCATGAAGCAACCTTTGATAAATTCAGATCAGGTAAGGTCAAAGGAGAAAGGCAGAATTGTGCTTCGGATGGACTACTCTGTTCCAAGGGTAGACTAGCCTTCTGAACTGCAGAAGTTAGGGATGAATGATTTGGATGTGGGATCAGACTCTCCTCCCTGGTCACCTTTCTCTCTAAAATGCCAACCCCAGGCTGGGCTGCTGACTAGGAGGCAATCATGCAGATCCGGGTCTCTCTCTCACTTCTCCAGCTCTTCGACTCCTGCCAAGGGCGAGGTTAGTATAGAACAGGGGAGATCCAAGAATAGCCTGGGAATAGGATGAGCATGTATGTGGGGGGGCAGCAACACAGAGAAAGTGTTGGACCAACACTTTCTAGCATGTCACTAGGAACGACACTTCACCTCTTTGACTTAATTTTTTCATGTAAAGTTGAAAGTCCCAATATCTACCTTGAAGAGTAATTGCAAGGATAAAGTTGTTCACTTACAAGGAACAAAAAACGAAATTTATCCTTTTTTAACATAAAAGGAGTTTTATGTTTTCTTGGTTTTTTTTAACAAGAAACTTGTAACACTGCCTTAGATTCATGGTTGGCCCCTCCCCACCACAACCTCATTAACAAATATTTACTGAGAACTCAGAGCCAGGTGTGTGTTAGGTGTGTAGCCTGCAGAAAAGAGTATTATGAGGTCTCTGTTTTCAGAATCTTCTTGGTCAAGGAAGGAAAAGAGTGATTGTGAGCAGCTTCCCTGATAGCTCAGTTGGTAAAGAATCTGCCCGCAATGCAGAAGACCTAGGTTCGATCCCTGGGTTGGGAAGATCCCCTGGAGAAGGGAAAGGCTACCCACTCCAGTATTGTGGCCTAGAGAATTCCATGGACTACAGTCCATGGGGTTGCAAACAGCTGGACATGACTGAGCAACTTTCACTTTTCAGGGCTTACTGACGCTTTTTGATTTATCAAGCTTCCCATTGGTCATCTGTCAACCTTCAGTAAGTCTAAAATGTGCCTATTTTGTTATTTTAGTTGCTAAGTTGTGTCTGACTCTTCAGCTACTCTTGGTAGCCCGCCAGGCTCCTCAGTCCATGGGATTTCCCAGGCAAGAATACTGGAATGGGTTGCCATTTTCTTCTCCAGGGGATCTTCCCGACCCAAGGATTGAACCCACGTCTCTTGTGTCTCCTGCACTGGCAGGTGGGTTCTTTACCGCTGAGTCACCAGGGAAGCCCAAAGTGTGCATATACACCCATTTTACAGTACATATTTGTATATTTGAGTGTCAAGAGATAGGTGATTTATCCAAGCTAGGAAATGATTGAGTCAAGTTCAGCCCTGCTCTCAGATTCAAGTTGGTCCTTGTCTCACGATCAGATATCTTTTCTAGAAAGACAGTGAGATGGGGGCGGACATCTGAGAGATCTTCCTCATCAAATCCTAGAAAATCAGACCTGGAAGGATGCTCAGGATGGTGGAGTTCAGCTCCCTAATTTTACAAATGAAGAGATGGCAATTTGAAGACACTAAGTTGATATAACATCACTTATTAACAGTAAGTGGCAGGGCTAGGACTTGCAGCCGATTGAGTGGAAGTCTCAAGTCTCGGGTTTTCACTACATCAGGCTACTCCCAGAAATGAAAATCTCAACTGCTATGTAGATGGAGAAGGGGCTAGGTGGATCAGGTGGGTTGAGTGGGAAGAAACACAGAGCTCAGCTATGACAGACAGCCCAGCGCTTGTGGCCAGGGTCATTCCCTGCCCCCACCCGCCTCTGCAAATGGAAACAAGAAGTAAGCCTCACTCAATCACTTTCTCTCTTTAGTCAGAATGGGTGTCGCAAATGTTTGCAAATATCCTATAAACACTGGCCCCTGTGCAGAATGGACCCAGTGCTGGTTTTACAACTGGAAAACTTCTGAATGTGAGTCTTTTAATTTTGGAGGTTGTTATGGTAACAGCAACAACTTTGAGAAGAAAATAGAATGTGAGGAAACCTGCAAGAAACCTGATTTTCTAATAAGAAGTCCGCCCTCCCCGGAGCCAGGCTTGCTCTAGGGCAACAGAAACTATTTTTGTGAATGAGAAGTGCCTTCCTTCACCTCCTTCTCTCTGCCATGCTCTTAAAAAAAAAAAAAAAATTAATTAATTAGTCTTCGTCAAGTTTTAGTTTCGGCATGTGGGAGTTAGTTCTCTGACTAAGAATAGAAATGGGGCCCCTTGCATTGGGAGCCACAATCTTAGCCACCGGAACTCCAGGGAAGTCCCCCTGGTGTGTTCTTTATTTTTAAAAAAATTTATTTATTTTTAATTAGAGGATAGTTGCTTTACGACATTGCACTGGTTTCTGCTGTGGATCAAAATGAATCAGCCATAGGTGTACACATGTCTCCTCCCTCTTGAGCCTCCTTCCCACTTCCCACCCCTCCCCCTCCCCTAGGTTGTTACAGAGCCCCGGTTTGAGTTTCCTGAGTCATATAGCAAATTCCCATCGGCTATCTAGTTTACATCTGGTATACATGTTTCCAGGAGAAGGCAATGGCACCCCACTCCAGTACTCTTGCCTGGAAAATCCCATGGATGGAGAAGCCTGGTAAGCTGCAGTCCATGGTGTCGCTAAGAATCAGACACGACTGAGCGACTTCACTTTCACTTTTCACTTTCATGCGTTGGAGAAGGAAATGGCAACCCACTCCAGTGTTCTTGCCTGGAGAATCCTAGGGACAGGGGAGCCTGGTGGGCTACCGTCTGTGGGGTCGCACAGAGTCGGACACGACTGAAGCG